>QVRM01002648.1:0-17500 GCA_003439945.1 Dermanyssus gallinae | reverse complement strand
AAAATGATAATAACACTTACAGGTACTACACAGGCGTAATAAACGTAAATGCTATATAAGTCAAACTGCGCAAACGAAGCTCTCTATGTGCCAACGTTCTTTAAATTATATATTTCTTTGTCATAATCGCTTTGTACACGGCTTTTTTTTATAGAAAAGTATCTGCGCGGTCACTGTTTGTGTGGCCCTAGTATACCAAAGTCCAGTTTTCCGCGTCTGCTCGAGAGCTATCGCTATTATTAAGCTCAGCATCTGGCTATGTTTTTCATTAGGTAGCTTGTTATCGACTAGAGCACGTGATTCGCAATTAGCTCACCAATGAAAAAAACAACTAGGAAAAACTATCCAACATTGATATTTCATGATGGTTTTACATTCCTGACAATATTGCCGTCAACAAACAGCTAATTCTTCTAAAGGATGTACCATTAAATTCTTTGATGTGTAAAACACATAATCTAAAACAGATCATTGAAAAATGAACCTATCAAGCTCGTCCTTTATGGCATTTAACAGTAACACATAATGGTGTGATGAGAGAGAATGGTAATTCTTGATAGTAGATAACTTACACGAAGCAGTGCTTTGGGCTATGAGGGCCAGACCTGAGATATCTCGAAACAACTAGAAAACACTAGTATCAAACAGAGTAAAAAGTTCACACTGGTTATATCGTACAAAATTCATAACTCGTCAAACGTCTACAGTGGTGCGGAAAGCGTAATATAGAGAACAAAGGGTGGTGTGACTGCGAGGGTGATTCAGCAGGACGAGTCGCTAGCACTGTTAGTCTTTGCCCAATGCCGAGCGGAAATCGATACAACTGGCGTTAAACCATACCGCGGAGTCAACGTCCACACTGGCGGAGTATCCTAGATATCTCAACATGTCCGCCTATGGTTGCTACTTCAAGCGCCCTTGATACAAAAGGGTGACATGTATATTTAGGTATACATGTCCAGCGAATTATAAATTATCCATCCATGACGAAATAATTGAGATTTGCCTTGGGGAGGAGCAAGTGACTCTCGGGCCGCCTTCATTTTGACTCGCTTCCAGCAGCGCTAGGAGGTCGGCGCAGCTAGGGCTTCGAGATACATCCGAACCGCCAGCATCACTTATACTCACTGCGATCGCTAATTCGTGGTTCCCCTATGGACGACTAAGACTAAGCGTGTGCGGAGCTCTCGCGTTCTCTTGCATAGTCGTGACATTAGTCCCGCTTGCTCGGGCGTAAGAGCCAATCTCTCTAAACATGCGTGGGTTGCACGACCTACGATAACTTTGTATACTGTAGCTCAAGTCTTTCAGCATCATTACCTTCACTTGCAATATATATATTTATATACATATATATATATATATATATCTATATATATATAGATATATCTATATTATAGATATAATATATCTATCTATCTATCTATATATATCTATATATATATATATATCAATATATCTATTATATATATATTTAGCACGTCCATAGTCACTCCTGGTGCGGCCCAGGCTAATTACGCCGTTTATAGGTGGATGCAAGTGCGTGTTGCGTATATGAATGGATCGGGGCCTCTATAGACTTTCAGCCTTTTGCCCTCGAGACTAAAGGGGGCTAAGACAAAATAACCGAATATGTAAATGTCTTAGATTTGCTATTGGAGACTCAAGTTCGGGCAAACTTTTCCAGCAAAAGCTTTCGCACAGCGGGTGGTATCACTGCGGCGGTGCTTGGCACCTTGTCCAGATAGTCAGCATCAGGTTTATACAGAGGGTTGATATAGTTTCTGCACACGTTTACTCGGATACAAGTGTTTGCACCTTGATACCAATTTATACAGTTGTTTGCACCTCATCTTAAGTTAACTAAATGTGTAGGACTATGAAAGATATATATACATATATACTTAACAGCTAACATACTTTATACTATTTTGTGTATAAATCGCCGCTTCATTGTACCACAACATTACACTATAAATATTAACGCAACTTAACTGAACTACGTTTATTAACGAGTATCGCATTCACTGACAACCGTGCGAGGTAAGGAATGAAGGTCAACCGGGACGCACATTAAAAACTAAACAGGCATAAGTACCAATGCCTGCTATAAATACGCTACAATGCGATAAAATAAATGCATCCTTAATGAGCACAGCAGCAGCAGGAATATAATTAGCTGCCACGTCTGGACAAAGTTTGAAGTGCCAAATTGCTAAACATGTTTTTAATGTACATGTTTGTCATGTGCGTATTTATAAACTTACACATTTTACGTATATTTTGTTTATGACGGCGCCTTAGTCAAGCTACCGGAGCGCCGCCGATTTGATACCTGTTGTTGATAAAAATTTCTTTGAGCAACGCTCACTGAGAATATATTATAATCTATAACGATTACAAATCAGCGGCAATTCTGCCACAAGGGCTGTTGGAGAAAGCCTAGATATCTCAACGTGTTTGGTCCTCGGTGCATTAAAGAT
Organism: Dermanyssus gallinae; assembly: GCA_003439945.1. Taxonomy (NCBI): domain Eukaryota; kingdom Metazoa; phylum Arthropoda; class Arachnida; order Mesostigmata; family Dermanyssidae; genus Dermanyssus; species Dermanyssus gallinae. Next base: position 15,017 of record QVRM01002648.1, on the reverse strand, counting down.
AAGGCTCACGGCGATTCTAAGCCCGTGGTGAATGGTTTTAGAATGAATAGTTTAGAATTAAAAACAACCTCCATAAAAATAGTTCTGAAAATAAATCACTTATTGTTTAAAAATCTGACTTCAATGTAGCGGTCAATGCACAAAGTGTGGTCGTTCAATTTGTGTACCGCTCATTTAAAAAAAAACTTAGCAGTAATTCAAGTAATTTCAACTGTTCTTGAAATGGTCAACCTTCTTCTTTTGAGTTCTTCTCTAAGCTCTCGAGTAGTCACAATGGCACTGTGCTAGATTTATTCCTGACTTTAGGTTAGAAATTTACACAGTGTTTAAACGCATAATTAGCGAATTTCCTACGACGAGATGGTTGTGTCAGAACACATTCAACGTGTTAAGCCATGCCTAAGCTGTACTAGTGCCGTTTAAAAACTCGTAGAGCAAAACATTCCAAATTCCGTCTTCTACGTGGTCCACTGGCAGGCGTTACTAACGTAACGTAAAAACAACAAACTAGTATTAAAATCAGAACCACAGTTCATGTTATCGTGAACAACAACCTTTTTTTCGCTACAAACGTTCTCCGGCGGGCTTGCAAGCAATTGTAAGCACAACTCCAAATGCACAGAGTTGCCGTGAATCGAATCGTCTTTCTCTAAACTATTTTTAATGTTCGGCTTTACCGGCTCAACTACAGATGCGGCGATTAGAAGTTTTATTGTTTTCGCACCTGTCAACTGGCGCTTTATCGCGATGGAGGAACCAATTACCTAAAAGACGCTTTGGAGCTCTTCCTGATGAGCGTATAGTGAATTTTTGGGACGGCATTGATCTGTAGTATAACAATTGCGTGTCACTGTGTCATTTTCGAGTTCAGTTAACGTCACAATTTACTCCCGGAGAGGAAGATAGCGACTATCACCTTGTTAGCAACCGTTGGTGTGTCACTGTAGCGGGGTGGAAGTACTCCAACGTCTGACCATTGCGAGCTTATGTGAGAGGTCAAAAAAATGTGACGAGTCTCTACAACCAAAAAGATCGGCCCTCGTCGAATTCTATCCCAAATTCACGAACCGGAAAGACGCTTATTTCTGTTTTCTCTGTGACAAGACGCGATAGGGTGGGTACCGATCGAGCAGATTTTTGATGAGTCTCAGGTAGTCGCGAGTGATCCTAGAGAGGGACTGTTACGTTTGAGCCTTTGTTAGTTGCAGTTTTGACACGAGGCACATTTTCCATATTCGTTGCTGTTCATGCGCGCATCGCGAGATTTGTCGTGCATTTTGAATTCCGTTGCTGTTCATATGCGCATTGCGAGATTTGTCGTACACTTTGATTGTTCAGTTCGAAATATTTCGTACCATCCCATGAACACTTCCTAGGCATAGGGCTTCATCCCTGGTGGTCTATCGAACCTGTTCAAAACAAAAACGCACTTAATACTTACTGCAAAGTGTGTATTTCATTGTTTTATTAAATATCTGGCAAGTAGCACCACATTTATGAAACATGTTCATGACCAACATGTCCTGTCTTTGGGACAACACATGTCTTGGGATCTATGCCATCTAATTGGGGGATACACATGTATGTCTCGAACGTACAATCTTGGTTACGTTTTTGTTAACCGGCTCTGGTGCGAATATGTGCTAATATATATTAATTATAAAATATATATATTTATTATATAAATATAGTATTCTCGATTGTTTGGATTATCGTCTTTGCAGTCGGTACACTTGGGCTCTGCTTTTTGTTGAACGACCAGGAAATATTTGCTGATGGCTTGACGTCAATTATGTACGCTTTCTCCTCAACTTTTATTCTCGTTACCCGTTGCGCTTTTCTGTAACAAGTTTTTTTGTAAATCCTATCGGTGGCGAAGTTGGTCCCATCACGTCGAGCCAGAGACAAAATTAGATAGCATGCATTATAAACACGCGTCGTCACCTTCTCTTTAAAATCCAAAGTCCCGCCTCAAGCAGGCAAGGTGATGCCTACCGTCTTTTCGACGTCAGTGATTCCGATACTTATCGAATTCTCGAGTAAAACGGAAAAAGCCATGAAGACGTATACTACACGGCACTCTGTGCCTACGCAACTCCACCAGGAGCAAACGGCTGCTCACGGAGAGAGTGATTCTGCTCCATAAAAAAGCGCGTCCACACGTCTCCAGTGTCACACAAAACTGTACGGGGGAAGTTCAAGTCGGAGCAGCTTAAGTCGCGTACGCCTTAGCGCCCAAACATATCATCCTGCGACCAGCATCGGTTTGGCCCCGCTAAAAAAGCATCTTAAAGGGAGGCGCTTTAACTCGGACGACGAACTTGAAGGACTGGCCCCTGCCACAGCCACAGGACCTCTAGGAACAAAAAGCTTGTCGTCTCGTGAAACAATAGTATTGTTATGCTCAGGTCATTGATGATTACTTTTGAAAAAAAATTTCATTTACACGCATAGTGTTTGTTTCGTGCCCTTTCACATTGAACACCCCTTATACATAGTGTGTTCAAAACGTATCGCGACTTTTGTGTTTTTTCAAAATTATTCATTTATTCATGAATATCTATTTTGTCCCCTTCAAAGTAATCCCCATGAGATATTATACACTTGTGCCAACGGTTTTTTCCAATCTTCGAAGCACTTCAAAAACCATTTTTTTTTATCTTGTTCAGCTCCTCCTTCGATGCCGTCTTTATCTCGTCAAGCGTAGCGTAACGTCGTCCTTTCATGGGCCTCTTCAGTTTAGGGAACAAGAAAAAGTCACAGGGGGCCAGATCTGGGGAATACGGTGGCTGCGGCATCATTAGTGTGTTGTTTTTGGCCAAAAACTCGCGCACAAGCAACGATGTGTGAGCAGGGGCGTTATCGTGGTGCAAAAGCCAATTTTTGTTCTTCCACAAATCCGGGCGTTTCTGGCGGATTGCTTCGCGCAAATTGCGCATAACTTGCAGGTAATATTCCTTATTGACCGTTCTACCCTGTGGCAAGAACTCATGATGCACCACGCCCCTGCAATCGAAGAAAACTGTCAGCAAAAACTTTCACATTCGACCGAACTTGGCGCGCTTTTTTCGGTCTTGGTTCGTGCGGCAGCTTCCATTGAGATGATTGAGCTTTGGTTTCCACGTCATAACCATAAACCCACGATTCGTCACCAGTTATGACCCTCTGGAGCAAATTTGGGTCGTCGCGGACAGAGTCCAACATCTCATTAGCAATGTTCATGCGATGCTGTTTTTGGTCGCAATTGAGCAATTTTGGTACGAATTTCGCGGCGACCCGTCTCATGCCCAAATCATTGATAAAAATCGAATGGCACGAGCCAATCGATATGTTTAGGTCCTCAGCAACTTCTCTAACGGTGATTCGACGATTGGCCAATACCATTTTCTCCACTTCATTAATTTTTTCGTCTGTTGTTGAAGTGCTCGGGCGTCCGGCACGCTCTTCGTCGTTCACATCTTCTCGGCCTTCTGAGAACATTTTGTACCACCGATAAACGTTGCTTCGGTCCAAGGTAGCTTCTCCGTATGCCACAGTCAACATTCGGAATGCATCCGCGCACTTAATTTCGTTTTTCACACAAAATTTGATACAGGTTCTTTGATCCATTTTTTTGAATAGGTAAAAATCGAAGACGATCCCAAAACACGTGCAAGCAAAGCAGCTGTCAACAATTAAGTGAGCATTCAAAATGGCCGAGCTTGTCGGCATAAGTGAGAGACATGAGTACCAACATAACGCCACAAAAAATCGAAATTCGAATATACGTAACCCGCGAAAATTCAAAAGTCGCGATACGTTTTGAACACACCTCGTATATGTTTTATGCAGTATATGCTGCTGAGAGGTAACGGTTACCCGGTGTAAAACATACACCGGGTGCGATTCCGTCGTTAAGGTCTGGGGGGTCATGGCTCTATTATCCAGGCCAGATACAGAGGGTACCCCGAAATCTGAATTCGTGTCAGGGCAATACAGCAATAATAGATGGTGTGATTCATAACGTCTGATTCCACCGGCGGGTCATTATCCTGCCAGACAGCCATGGCTGCGTCCCGGAGACCTGTGTGGTCCAGTGACTCACTTAGGTTCTGTGCCTCCTTTCTGCTTGAGTTGGTGCCCTATTTTCGAGACCGAGCGGATTTTGGGGCCGGTTCTTGGTACTACGAAGCGCCATATTGGCCCAGACTGGGACCCCGCCTATCGTGCGATAGATTGAGCCACCAATTCCAGAGGCCTCCTCTAAGCCTTCGACGCTCGCCCTCTCTGGGCTTCCTTTCAGCCTAGCTGATAGATTCGAGACACCCGTTCGATCTTTCTGTCAACATACCGTAGGTCAGCTGATCCCGAGAGGCTTGTATCCAAAATCACTCCAAGGTTTTTTGCATCCTGCTTAATCTTAACCGGGTAGCCAGATGCATTGATACTCCAGTGCTGCGCGTCATCAGATCACAAACGTTCGCAGACGATCTCGTACTTTGTGCCGTTGTCCGTGCGTAGAATGTGCTGGGAGGACGATATAGTCAAAGACCCTTTAGGCAATTGTCGCCAATATTAACCTTTCGATCTCGCTCCGTCTAGCTAGAGTATGGCAATCTGAAATTAGCGTTACTCATTGAGCCGTCAGCTGCTGCATCTCACTGCTCCGATTACCTATTGGGAAGCCCCGACGATATAGACCAGCTCCCCACAGACTGAGCCTCACACGACGAAAGACAGAATAATTTACGAGAAAGTCTAAATGGCTTGACAGCCTGAACCGAGTGATTGATTATAATGTATCCAGGGCTCCTACAACTTCAGCAAAACAGGACTCGGTAAACAAAATGAGCATTATCGTTGTAAGAAATCACTGTACAACCAGTATTCACAATATGCTTCACACTTTTCAGCATGTATATATACTCGTGTATACGTATGCACACACATAAATATATATACTCGGCGCTCGACTACATTAGAGTAGATTTTTTTTAAGGTCTCTACGTTGCAAACAGTTGCAAAGTACCACGATGTTCCGCAGGCGAGCCATAGTCTGGTGCAGCAAAAGTATTAAGTGTATGTATATTTTATGTATGCTGCATATCTGAAATTTTCAGCAGATCGGATATGTGAATGGCTGCTAGCCAGGCGTGAACCCCCACCTAGTGCTTTTCTGCCACTAGTGCGCTAGCCATGGTTGTCAACCACCGCGCGTGGCCACTTGAATCCCTGCTTTTGATCGGATTTTCCTTAAGCGATTCTCATTGAAAATGAATGATATACCATGCCTCTGAGTATAAACTAGCATGCTGCCACCAGGACTGTTGCGGCAGTTCAATATATCTTAACATGTCCGATTATGCGGCGGGCTCTAGGTTCTCCTGCTATAAAAATTTGATATATATAATATATATATATATATAGCAATGCTTTGGCAAACAAGTGTACATACTAATTAATTAATTCCTTCTTTAATTTCCAAATCGGACTAGGTATTTCTCTGCTGGAAGAAATCCGAATAAATCCGGCATGATCACGCTAACGGCGGCTAAAAAGGTAAAGACCAAAGGTTGGCATATAACAGTCCTCTACTAGCCCACTTGCCGAAAAAGTAATTTCAAACATGTCCAGAACCTCCCCCCATGATAAATCTTACAGCAATGGTCTTTACGGCCATTCCAAGGAGAGTCACAACATGTAGGTGGCGCGCTCGTGCTGAGCGGAGGTTTCAGCCCGGTGTAAAAACTCTTGTTATTAATAAAATAATAGTACCACGGAGACCATGACATGCAACAGTAGATGAAAGCCATCTCCCATGCGACATTTTTCTGCTGTGCGGTGCGCTACCCAATCGCTGGTTTGCGGCGACCGTGGTTTGCTTCGTCTGCAGGAAACTCGATCCTGCTGCAACGAAATGTGACTCGAGGGCTCCGGTCATATGACAGAGTTGAAGAAGGATCATATTATTGCAAGGCTTGATCTTTTTTCGGCGGTAAACAATATATATATATATATATATATATATATATATATATATATATTATTGCTGAAATGTATATATTTATGCGTTGTGTACTCGGTACAGGGTAGGCAAATAAAGTACGGCTAAACTCATGCTGATCTAAGACCGGGCGGGCAGGGTGCGCCGTTTTTGCGCTGTGTGTCTATCGGTGGCTTGCCGTTGAGCCCCGGAAGCTGCGTGAACACGTTGTACGGATGTTTTGGAATACGAAATAGAATAATAAGACAGAAGAAAAACAGATGGGAAACAAGAAGAAGAAGAAGAGAAAGAAGACCAAGAAAGGAGCAAAAGCCTAAAGAAAAACAAGAAGTACAAGAAGAGGCAAAAAGGGCTAAATAGGGGAGAAAGAAGAGAAAGGCGAAATTGAAGAAGAGCATAGGAAAAGAAAATAGGGAAAATAAGGAAATAAGTAAAACGACGCCAGCAGCAGCAGAGGAGGAGGAGGAGAGCGGACAAGAGAAGCCAACAGAGAAGAAAACGAAGAAACGAAAGACCTAAGGGCAGAAGGAACAGACAGAATCCTTCGTTCTCCCCCTTGCTTTTCTCTCCTGCTTTCTCGCTCGCTCGCCTTTTAAATAAATATATGTATACGTATATATCTTTCCCGCTTCTTGGTGTGTTTCTCTGGCAAACTGCCGCAGATCGGATGACGACGACGACGACGACCACAACAACAACGATGAAAACGACGACGACGACGACAACGACGCTTCATGGGACGTGATCGACAAGCGAATGAATGGAGCAAAGCGTTTTGCCGTGAGTTTGCTCAAACGACCGCCACCACCGTCACCGGTACAACCGCAACGTTTGCAGCCACAGCAGCAGCAGCAAAAGTGGTGACGTGGCGTCTCAGCTTTTCCCATTAGGTTTTTCTTTCTTTCCTCGTTTACCGCCGCAAACGAGCCAAACTCGCTGAATTGGTAAATGGTGGTGCTTCAATTTGAGACAGCTGCATAAAGAGGGAAGAGAGAGAGAGAGAGAGTGGGACGTCATCAATTTCGTCGTCGTGATCGTTGTTCAACAAGAAAGGCAGCACACAGAATTAAATATGCTCAACGGGTTCAACTTTAATTCATTGAGCATAATAATAATGATGACAGTAATAATAATAATAATAACAATTAACTACAACAACTATAATGCAATCTGCTCGAAAGGACATAACTGAGAGAGGGCATAAGAGAATAAACTGACTCATAGAACACATTTGTTATGTGTGTTTAGAAATCCACAACGCATATATATATATAGATATATATATATATATATATATATATATAAATCTTACACTCGTACTCTTGCAATGATACATTTGTGACGTAGTATACGGCCACGCACATTGATGTAACACAATTTTGTTATTATTATGTACTAACCGATGTTACTATAGCAAGCATCGTGCCGGTCTTGAATGTGGTTAGGGTTGTTGTGAAGGTCTGAATGTGGTTAGGGTTGTTGTGAAGGTCTTATTGTGAAGGTTAGGGATGTTGTGAAGGACGTTATTGAGCTCGAGCGAACGTATCAGCAAGGGAATGCTGTAGATGCACATTCTATTGGCGAATTAGCGCCGTTTCACGTGTAACCGGCATTGTCTTTTTTCCGGTGTTGCAAAGTAGGCAGATAAGAAATGCCGCTTTTTCCGATTCGGTAAAATCTTAAATAAGAGTACCCTTGAATCGCTGGTGCAGTTCTGGGATGATATGTTTGGTCCAGCATCCCGGCTGACTTGGTTTACTTCTAGAGCACCTTTAATTATATCTTCCAGATAGTGTTTAGTCGCGCGCCTTCCCTCTGTCGAGGAAGGGTTCTTGTATTGAGTTCAGGGCGGTCTCAAGGTATTTGCCTAATGACAGCCTGAACCAAGATTTATGGCTCATGTTATTTTCTGCTAGCTCTGTTTGGCCTGGCTCTATAAGACAGTATGCGTTCAGGGCTGGGTAATGCAACAACTATAATGCTGTCTGCGACCATCGCAAGAGGACGCGGAGTTGTTGGCAATCGATCTGTTTAAGATCAGCAAGCTCAGTTATATCAGCCTTTTCAGTTTCAGACCTAGACACAGCAACCTACTTAACGTGGGCAACGCCTGCCAGACCCGAGTCTGATGATGAAGTTACATTAACTTGTATTGCTTGCTGGGTTCGTGACCAGGCTAACGAATGATGTCCATAGAAACTGGTCTGGTTTGTGATCGACTTCAATAAGCTCAACACGGCTTGCGTTACAACTGTGCACCAGACATACATCATCTATCGATGGGACGTATGAAATTTGTCGGCACTCCGTGCACAATAGGGTCGAGACAGAAACAAAGCCATTCCCTAAGGCCAGTAATAAATAAGAAGGCGGTCTGTCTACACGCCTGATGAGTGATGACGATACGTTGTATGTCTGATGCTTTGGCTCGTTACAATTGCCTCATTCTGTCATTGTTTGATCTGTCTCAACCTAATGGCTTCGTTGCAACGGACGAAACAACTCACATTGCGTTAATGCGTAATAGATATATGTGGTCGTGTTGCTGTTTTATTGTTGTTGTTGTTGTTATTGTAGTTGTTGTTGGGTTGTTGTTGGCTGTTCTGTTGTGTTGTTGTTGTTGTTGTTGCTGTTGTTGTTATTGGTCGGATTGCTACTGCGGCTGCTGCTGTTGTTGTAACCTGTGTGTTTCTGCGTGTTGTTTTGCCGCGTTATGGTCGCGTTTCAGGCATTGGGCATCACAACGTCGTTGCTGTGCATGGCGTGCATTCTTCGCAACTACATATCATTGCGGCGCAACATTAACTACGAGCTATTGCTCAAACCGACAGCATGAGCCGCCACATTCATTGTCACCTCTCAGCCTCACTCATACAACCCCCGCCGAAGCCGAAGAAGTAGTGATCTGTCTGTCCGTCCGTCCGCCCGCCAGTCCGTCCATGGGTCGATCTTCGGCGTTTACGGCAGCTTTGCTTGCTGGCCGAGGAACCTGAGAGGCAAGCAGTACGTCAGAAATTCGCCTTCTTAATTTCGGCGCCCTTCGTCAGCACTACATGTCGCCTGGAACGGCCACTCCCTAGCTTTTGTCCCAACGCTACAACAGTTAGAGACTTCGCGAAGTGTGAGTCCGTCACAGCAACTGCTCTTCTTGCCTCTCGCTGTTTGAATGTGTCTGTTTTTATCCTTTGTTCGTAGCCATTCCTCCCACGAGACAGACTGCCAGCCGGCCTACCAGCCAGTCATAACAACAAGAACAACAGCAGCAGCAAGAGCAACAACAACAACACTAACAACAACAGCGAGAACATCAATTGGATATATCTATTTCAACAGAGACATTATCAACAACAACAATAATGTTATCAACACAAGCAACAATGATGTTATCAACACAAGTAACGAAAGCAGCAATAGGAACATAAACAAAAGCAACAATAAAAACAACAACAACAACAACAACAACAACAACAACGACGACAAAGCCACGTGATCTACTTCGATTCAGAAACGACAACGATAGGTGCGCTGAGGCAGTAGCAGTCACCGTAACGGATCAGTAACAACCCCTGCAGCGTTTGTTTACTTCAGAGGCAGTTGGCAAAGATACGCAATCGAGGGTTTAGCGGCTTCTGCAGCCCTGTTAAACGGCCTCACTACGTACACCGTGCGCTCACCGACACGCGAATGTTGTTAATGTTCTTGTTGTTTTCGTCGTTATTGTTGAATACATTTTACGCAAACAAGGAGACAACCAACCGCAGTAACAACGCCTACAATGACAACGATAATAACAACAACAACAAAAACAACAGCGGCGGGTAGTTGCCCAGATGAAGTTGGTTAGCTGTACATATATGTATACACATACTAGTATACCGGAGAAAAGGGTGGCCCATGTTCGAAAGGGCTTTTAGCCGAACATAAGCTAGGCGAAAGTAAGAAGAAGAATAAGAAGGAAAGGAAAAGAAAAAACAGAGAGGTTTGCGTAGCGCTGCTTTGCGTTTGAAGGACAACGAGGGATCTATGGAGATCACGTTCAGCGGACTCGGTGCTATCCGGCGGACGTGCGAGACTGCACCGCCATGAGCGGCCCGGGGACGGCTGGTTATTCAAACGAACACATAAGACGACGACAAGCATAACGCTAACCACCTACGGATGGCAGGCAGGCTGCCACCCAGCCAGGCCAGAGAAAAGACTGACAGGGGGTAAGGAGCGATGGGAACCCCGGGGGTGGTGGTGGTCTTGGCGAGGCCAAGAAGAGAAGCCAGACCACGCTTCGGTGCGCGGGCGGGAAGAAAGTCCTGTAGCACAAGGGTGGGCTCGTAGACGGCCGATTGTCGATTCCATTCGACGGCTTCCCAAGCCTACATATATGTATACAAAGGTGTCTATACGGAGAGGAGAAGACGGTCACAGAAGTATGGCCGGCCGCAACATAACGTCTATGATGGAGTACGTTACCAGCAGTCTACAACTACTAAGTGACGCTGCTGTGTCAGCTGTTCAGCTGTGGCGTAGGCCAAAACGTAGGAGCGATATGACCTTTGACACGTGCAGATTGTTAAACAGACAGCTCTTTAATGCGATGTATATATATATATATAAACGCCAACCATTACGACGATTACGTGGCATGCAAAGTATGCACATGTAACAAACATAGCTGGTGCGTTAATAAATTATGGCCTTCACACGTATATATATATATATATATATGGTGCGACGCATGTTTGTGCATTTATCCGCTCGGTGTGTTTATTGCATTTTTAGCTAGTATTGCTTTAGTATTAGTGCAACTAATGGCGTTTTATTCAAGTCGTTCAATTCAAGTCCTTACAGGTTGTTGTTACAAGGGGGTAGATTAAGCTAATTAAGGTCAAGCAAGGCTATCGGCGCTGCCGCTAGGTTAAAGAAACTTACAGCGATTTCTATCGACAGCCGGCGAAGAAGTTTTGCGACTTCATGGAATGCAAGCCATCCCTTACGAAACCTTCTTTTTTGTGCCTGGTAAACTTCGCCCGGTGCCCGAGAATACTTCCCTGATATAGCATTGGTTGTAAGAACTTTCTCGACTTGATTTTTAGACGGAGTGTATTCCTAGTCTGAAATCTTTCTTGCAGCAGAACTTCATCGCTTTTGTCCTATGCAAATTCTTCTCTAGGGAATTGTGGACGATATGCAGCTGCAATGTGGCAAGCCATTGAAGCGGACAAAAACTGCAGGTATTGAGTACGAGGTAATCTGCGCACATCAGCAAGTGTGCCTGCGGGTGCCGTATTGGTCAATCGAACTCAGTTGGTCGCCCTAATACTATTGCTAATACCGCGAACAGGAGCAGGCGTAAGTTATCTCCACTAGTCTTCTGCGAATAGTGTATATAGATATACACTATTCTATACTAATGTATATATATATAGATATATATATATATACAGGCACGTTTAGCCGAATGAGTCGCTAGCGTGTTAGCAGCGACGGTTCTCTTTAGCGGACGTCTGGCTGGCGGCGGCGCCAGGGACTCACTCGGCGTGCCCAGCGCCAGAGCCCCCAGCACAGCAGCAGCAGCAGGGTAATTCGTCTTAGCCCCGGGCCCGGGAGAAGAAAGGCGCAGGCAGCATTGTGACACCCCAGCTTAGTGTGTCAGGCGGTCCCTGCGGCAACGTCTTTTGCGAGGCTAGAGCCTCTTTAGCTCGGAAGGAGATCCGTCTGCTAGACATGTGGGTGACGATAACAGCTGGACAGACGACGACGAAACGCACACGAAACGCACCGTAGGAGCGCAGAAGCGGCCCAGTAAACTAAGGTTGGCCGGCGCCGACACGGACCACACCAGGCCGGAGTTAAAGCCGGTAGCTAGCTAAGCCAAGGCGCGTAGATCTTGCAATCCGGGACAGTCATAGGGGCAACATCGGCAATACTCGCTACTACGTTACCATTTACACCATGCAGAGCTGGTCAAGACGAGTTGGCAGGCGAGTCTACTACAAGGCAATGCAACGAGACGACATTCCGGAATGTCAAAAGCCTTGTAGGATAGGAGGAGAAGGAGGATAATCCGGAACCGAATTCCTTATACCCGAACGAAAGAAAAAAAGCGGTCGTTCTAATATAACCAGCAGTGTTAGTTTTAGTAGTAGTAGTAGTAGTAGTAGCAGCAGTATTCGTAGTAAGAGTAGTGGTCCTCAGCATCAAATACGTGGCTGTATATCGGCAGTATGCCGTCATGTTGTAGATCGATTGTTCATCCTCAATAGCCAGAGCTCAGTAACGGGTGGCAGGCAGAAGGGAGTGGCACATCAGCGCCTGGGCAACTACTGGTATGAAATTGATCTGTTTTCTGCTCAGAAGTATCGATAGGGTTTAAGTTAACGCCGCATGACATCGTGACAATGCCAGCTTTGTCTACCATCGGTCTTTTGTGTCGTTGGACTTAGTGTTGTGCCAGGAGGGTCTGTGTTCGCAAAAGCGCAACTTTCAAGCCCTACTGTCACAGATAGACACGAGCCAGAAATAGAACCGAGCACCGCTGACTGCACAAGCTTCAAGTAACGAAAGCCGTCCATCCTCATATTACAACCACTCTTTCACGTTAGAGACAAACAGGCTTTGTATATATATATATATATATATATATATTCGCGTTTTCTTCTCTCAGCGCTTCCATGAGTCTCTCCTGGCCCGGTAGAAGTGTGTTCGCCGACGTTTACCCTATTCCAGGCTCAGAACGGAGCCTGCGACTTCTCGCGCGTAACATGCGCCCGGCACGGCGTCAGCAGAGCGAAGCTTCAGGTATTTCAATTGTTATAGGTACTGATTATGGGTTTGGATTCAATATATCGCTCATAGACAGATAGGTTTTTATTGTTCTCATGAGCGGTTGGCATTTGTACAGAGGTTCAGAGCTCCTCAAAGCCATCAAAGGCTAGTATGGAGTGCTTATACTTCGTGTCTTTCTATCATTTTGGTATATTGTCATTATATTTATTATCGTGTTCGGATGATATTTGTGTAAAGTATCTACCTAGTATAAGTTTTGGCGTTTTGTTGAGTATGGTCAACGAGAATTTGCGCCCACATCGAAGGAAGCTGTTCCAATAGTTGGAACTGAAATTTGATATTGAGAAATTAGTTTGGTTACATGAAGTCGCAGACAAGCTAAGAAGTTTGTGTGTCTATGTAATCCCCTTGTACTCACGGTTGATGCAAGTAGGAGACATTGAGCAGGTTAGGCTGAATTCCCATTAAGCTTTATTTGATATCAGTAGCGACATAGTTTCTGTTTGCAAAGGGTAGGGCAGAATCGAAATTCTTACGTATTATTAATGCAATGAATCTTGTAGTGGTATCTCATGATTTATCTATGGGAATTTTGTTTATGAACGACTCTAGGGTGTTTTTAAGTTACGCAAATAAGCAACGTGAAGAAGGCTGATGCGTTACGGCGCCACTTTGAGAGTGTGTACAGGCGTCCAAGTCGCGGTAGCATTACAGCTGTTTGTCAGAAATCAGCCTGCATAATGATTGTCCGTTCGCACCTGAAACTGGCCACAAGAATTGCTGGTAAAAAAGCAACAGAGCAGTTGAACCTGATGTACTTACGCCCTTACTTTTCCGTAACTGCCGAATGCGATTGCAGAACTTCTATCGATTATACTCACACTAAGATTTGAACAGGAAACAGTCTCTACTTTCAAAGAATCGACTGAAACGGCCCGGAAGGAGCGTTCACGCACGCCGCATCTTACAGCGTAACACGCAGGGTTTTCGCGTGAACCAGCAGATTGCTCTGCACACCGTTTACTTTGATTATTATGCGTGCATTGAATAGAGTTGACCACAGTTTACATTTAGGCAAAAGTGCTTCTCTTGGGATCAGATTCGACACGAATGGTATGGAGACGTCCGTTCCAAAGTGTGCTGTTCTGAAGGCACTCCAGACAGCATAAACGATTGCTTAAAGGGACAGGTCATTTCTAGGTTACATTCTATAGGGTCTAAGAAGTATGTTTTGACACGCACTTTGTGTGCACGTGCTGCCACATGTAATGCAGAAGCAAATATTTTAACGTGTACAACTCGGGCTCCGTTCTATGACAATCACTTCTCTTGTAAAGGAGATGCAGAAAGTACAAACGAGCAAAAAGCCGCATCTTTTGCATAATTTGCTTAGCACGTGAATGTGTTTTTACTCACTTCACGGTCGTGAATTTGAACGTACGCTCTTGACGCTCCTGTAGATTAAATTATCGATATTCAGTATTTATCGCACCATAAAACTGGTAGTCAGTTCCGAAAATTGCGCACACACAAATATGTGGTAGCGCGCAATATCATTCTTCAGAAGCTATAACCCAATCCTCAATACTAAACATTTCGGCTTCATACACATGTGTCGGTGCATTAATATTAAGTTATTCGGCAGATTTGCGAGCAATTATTTTGCATGGCTTTTATCCATCCTTGTGAAATAAACCACGCCATCAGCAGCATGGCAACTTGTTAACTATTGTTTTAATTTCTATCCTCTCTATATGGCTTGGTATAAATCAATAATCTGTAAACGGTACTGATTTACAGCTGTACGGTACTTTTTTACAGCTAAACGGTACTTTGTTTACAGCTGGTACTTTTTTTACAGCTGTAAACGGTCATTTGTTAACTGAAACTTTGCGATGGCAATCACAGGTGCCGTTTCACTAGGTAGGCCCGTATTTCTCGTAACATCTAATGACACCTCTCTCCAGATTATTTTTGTACGTTGCTAGGTAAGTACAGTGACTGAAGTGAGTGCGCTCGTTGATTTAAACATTTGTCCTGCACAAGTCACGCATGGTGGCCCGGATTAATCTCGACATTGCCGCGCGAAGGAGTAAAAATGTAGCACCAGCGCAGATGTTCTGAACAGTTGGTATTTCGTAAAAAACGGTCGAATTGGCCGCATAGACAAACTCAACGCACCGAAATAGTTATTTTGGAAATCCGTCGGCTGTGAGCGTCTTGGTAGACCGTGAAATCGCGCTGCCGTCAAGTT
>QVRM01002647.1:0-58735 GCA_003439945.1 Dermanyssus gallinae | reverse complement strand
ACATAAGAATGGATTTTAGTATCAAGCAGTCATTTGAACGCGTAAATAATAATAATAATAATCATCATCATGCATATGTACAAGTTTGTTGCATTTGTTTTTTTCTACTGCTTGTATTAGCTTTCTACGTCTGTAAATTACTTCTTTTCAAGAAAGACTGCCAGACACGACGGCTAATAATAGTAATCGGCTCATAATTTTTATCTTAACATGCCAGGTAGTAGTACCACGTAGCAGCTAGACGACGTTTAGTGTCCCCGAAATTCCAACGACCACGACATACAACACTTAACTGGTTATGCACGTGATCGTGATCCGCATGATTTCAGAAATCAACTGTCGATCGAATTGCGAAACGCCGTAAGTAAACGTCGAACATTTCGATATTGTCGCGCCAGCGCTGGCCTGGGCCATGGTGGGACATTTTGCGTACGGTGATTACAACGACGACGATAAAAAGAAGGATGAGGAAGCCGGCGATGTCGATGGGTTGTTACCCCCGCGGGGTGCCAGCCGGCCGTCGATGACGTCCTCAAGCTCGTCGTTTCTCGAGCAGGCTATGCGCGCGGAATGCGAACGTTGGCGTCGGCTAGGCGTCGGTGGCGATGCCAAGAGGCTGTTTGAAGTTCATCGAGAAGCGTCTTCCGGAACTTGCCCGTTTCCGCTTTGATCGACGCGACGTTCTCACGCTAGTAAAATCGACGGCACTGTTTGTAAAGAACAGTAACAGCAGTGGTGCCAATTGTAATAGTAGTAGTAGTAGGGATTCGCCGGCAAGCGGCGGCAGCAATACGGGAATGGTGGCCAATCTAATGCTGCAGCGACAGCTGGAACGGTTCACCCCAACCGCTGCTCGAGGAGCGGCTGGGGCCGCTGGCCGTACTCGACGAGATCAGCCAGGGCCGACCTGAGTTGGTTCGCGTCTTGCTCGACTGTTTCGACAGCGTCGACGTGAGCGTGAGTCCGGACATTAGCCGTTCGCTGAAGTCTCTCCGATGCGTGCCTTTCATCGAGTTGGCTGAGGACGCCCGCGGTCCGGCTCACCGCCTCAGATCGCCTCAGCTGGGCGCCGGCGCTACGATGGCCTACATGCGATACTGTGTGTTCGATTCAGACATGCTTTGCTACCTCAGTGCGAAGCTGCCTCACAACCAGCGAATGATTCGGCTGTTTGCAAACGATTCGCGACCGGCTTCGCGAAGACCGCGCTCGTCCTCAGTCGCCTGGCTCTTGCGGAGGTGGAACTACTGGTTACTGCTGCTAACCGCCGCTGGCTTGCTGCTTCTTCGTCGTCCTCACAGACCAAAAGTGACAGTGAGAACGACACGGCAGTCGCAAGCAGAGTCGCGGATCTATATCGGCGCAAGGTTGAATCGCTTCGAGACGAGGGTGCTGCTTCGGCAGCAACGGAAACAGCGGGGAATAGCGTGACAACAGCCACAGAGGTTAACTGTGAAGAAGGCTTCCTGCGCGAAGACTTTTGGGGAAGATGGCAAACTTGCGTCGACAACACAACAACAACTGGCGACAAAAAGCCATCGAAAAAAAGGCGAAACCCGGAAAAAAAATGCTAAAGGAACACACTAATGACTGCAAACGTTGACACTTGACACACTGTCAATGCCAAATTGCTAGTTAACTGTACAAACAAGCGCTCACATATATATATATATATAGATATATATATAGAGACAGTAGTTCTGCTAGTATAAGTCTTTTCAGAATCCTGCGCTTATGCAAATGAATGATAGACCGTATCTAGCTAGCCAATCAGATCCCTTGCGTAGCGCAACGCCAGCACTCGACATGCTCGCTTCGAGCGCTGCGCAGGAAGGCCAACATATTCATAGGAATTCCTATCAGCTCAGCCAATTCATGAACAAAATGACTCTTCCATATTAGAACTTTTGATTTGACGAGCCGAATACCATATATACTCACAGCAACAGCTCAGCTATGTTTGAAGTGGCCAACATTGAGCAATGGCTGACTATATATATATATATATATATATATATATATATATATGCCGTCCGTGACATGATTAATTAAATTAACTGTATATGTATGTTTACCTCTATTTATTGTCACGCTCTGCGTGAAGTCTAGACGCTGCGCCCAGAACGACGAATTCTAGTCCGCCGCACTGGTCTCTGTGCTACCCGTTCGTAGAGCGAGTAAAATGCGTCAATCATGCTGCCTTCATGAACGATTGGGGGCAGATGATTAAATGTCTTGTGAAGTATTTATCGGCATGTTGTTAGTACCATTGTTAAAGGCCGACATTTGCTTCGAACTTCGTAGTTCCTAGTGGGCGGCCATGATTGCACGTGTGCGTTATCCTCCGTATGCCAAACGAATCCCTTAAAATGTACATGTATATTAAAACTTGCGTATATATATGTATATGCATACATATTTATTCCGCTTTTGTGCAATCAATAAACTTCATCATATATATTTTTTAATGTATGCATTTTCTATAATCGTAGACTATGGCCTTATAACTAACTATTCAAACATTATTAGTTGAATTCACGAAAAGTAGATATTGTAGATATAGCAGATGGTCGACGATTTTCAACGTTTGTCGATATTTTTTTCTATTAACAATACCCGCAAAAAGTGCTAAAATTCTGCCCAGTTTATTTCGTAATGCACCGTCTATAAGTTACACCATAACGCCAACGCGCGCGAACAAAGACATTCGTTTTTGTGAACTAATCGTGGACATGCGTAGGTATCCGCACGCACCCGAGCGAATGCGCATGCCTTCGCAGAATTGGTCGCCTCGTGGTGTCAAGGAGTCTCTAGGGAACCTCATCGCATCATACCAAGAGCAGCGACATTTCTCTCAGTGCCATGCGGGTAAATTGCAAGGTCACCATTAGTACGTTCGTGTCCAGCACCAACAGCTGCTGAGGGAGAGAGACACATTTCCGACGAGTGCCAGCGCCGTTATAAACTTAGATTAGTTCCATCGCCAACGATCCGATACTACCATAACGTCTCCGAATAGACCCACCCATTAGTAAGCACTGTTGTTTCACGCACGACGTTAACTTTAAACACCGTTAAGTTTAATCCCGACGTAATGTAACCCAAACCGAAGCGATAATTCCTAGTGTTTCTAGGTTTAGGGCTAAAATCATTAATAATAGCAATAGTAACAGTAACAATAATAATAATAACGCGAACCGTGGGTGATAAAAAACAGTTGCTGACTGCACTATGACGATCTGTGTTGCCGCTGGCCGGTTGCATCTGTCGTACAGCCACCGACTTACATATATACGGTTACACATACGTCGATTAGGCACACCCAACTAACAAGCCACTCTTCGGTTCTCCGTATCAGTGTAACTACAAAAGGGTAACAGGCACCGTCATTTTCACAACAGTCATCCATTCATTAATATATATATATATATATATATATATATATATATATATATATATATATATATATATATATGTATATATCCAAAATGCGGAAAATTCGTAAAGATGTTTGATGTGTGTTGAGCTTGTCCGTGTATCCGAGCTTTCGCACATGACTGCCACGGTAGGTAAACGTATGTGATTACTATTTTAGTTGTCTGCCTGCCTAGTATACAGTAGTTAGTTCGTCGTTGATGTAGTCAGCTGCAGAGTACGCAGGGCCGACCGAGCTCGATTCGCCTGTCACGCAAATAAAGCCTCGATTTGGTCTATGGTCCGAGGGCACTTTCGGCTGAGCACTTGCGGCCCGTCTTCCGTAATCAGAACGTCGTCTTCGATGCGCAGGCCAATGCCCCGATAGCGGAACGGAAACGTCGGCCCGACTCCGAGGTATGTAGATGCCCGGCTCGATGGTGATGACCATGCCCGGTTGCAGTTTAGTCTGCGCGAAACTGACGGGCGTATCGTGTACGTCCATGCCGAGGTAGTGCGACACGTGGTGTGGGCAGAATTCGTAGCCGATGCGGCGCAGTTCGGCCTCGGAACTGACTCGCGCGTCTGCTATGCTCAACTGCTGAGACCCCTCGCAATCAGCACGCACATCTGCTCGAAGAGATCGTCAAGAGAATACCGGTCGAACTCGTGAGCATCGCCACCAGTTTTTCGTGTGTCTGCAACAACGGGGAGCGCACACGGCCACGCCGGGCAAGACCACAGGTACATTACTGCTGCTTCTACTTCCAGTACTTGTACTACTTATATCTTAGGCAAATCGATAGAAGAACACCTCTAAAATGACCCCCCCCCCCTCCCGCGCCTTGCCTCGTTCTCACTCAGTTCCTTCTGTCTACATTTCCATTTTTTTTTGTTGACAACGTTTATCTAGTTCTTCAAGCCAGTCTTCCCTTCCTTTTAATGTTTTGAACTCGTTTTATATCCGTAACGTTAATGGGAGGTTGACCAGTTGCGTTACAACGGCACCTAACTGTAGGACTGTGCTGACCAACAAATAAAAACAACAAAACATTGACACGGTTAAGGGCCGTGTCCCAGTACTTTGCAATTACTTAATTTCCGCGTCCCATTCTCGTCCAGTCAGCAGCATCTATGTCAGCTGATTACTCTCTAAAAATGTTGTCATGAATCATGCCTCCCCTATGGCCATGTTGTAGCTCTGTTTCCGTTAAATTGTTAACTATGGCCATTTCACTATTATATCATTCAACGTTGCGGATTTTTCACGATGTTTTTGCATTGTTCTTTTGATTTCTACTTCATGATGACACGCTTATTGGTTAGAAATCCACCCTCTCTTCCACTTGTTGCTGTTCCATCTGTATCGTTTCTCCGTACCTCGCAACTGCTTCTCTCTGTTTTTATTACAGATGTACGATATATATATATATATATATATATATAAGACTTCTCTTCGCTATCGTAGTACGCTCTAAAATGAGCGATACCTAACAAGCTTGCTAACCATGAATATTTAATTGACTATCTACCTCTTGAAGCTGTTGGTAGAGTTCCCGTGTGAGGCTGCGTATATCGTCCTGTGACAGGCCAGGTTCTCGTTACGTCGCTCGCGTATAAATGCATCTCAGCGCCAGCGTCCATAAGTACGAGTTCATCGCCCATCACTACCTGATTACTCGCAATATAGTGGATGATGTTGGCCCGATCACCGCCTGTTGTCAGTCAACAAAAACAAGCACAGCTCGAACAGTTGGTATCGCCGTTCGCTGCCGATTATCGCGTGCTGTGCTTATGCTGTTTTTCGGCGAGCAAAAAGCCTGCTCTAACGGAAGCTGTGTAGTTGCCGTTGTCCAATGTAGATGTTCAATGCTACGACAAAAACAACAGCTGCAATATTCATCGGAAAATAGGAACTGGCCAGAACCGGGAGTACCCTACTCAACATCATCGTTTACAATAACCATGCTCCTAAACTACCTGCTCCAAGGAAGTGCGGAACCGTGATCAAAAGAAGAGCAATGTCGATCATAAACACGGCCAAAATATCAGAGCAGCAACAAACATAATTATAATATATATATATATATATATATATATATATATATATATATATATATATATATATATATATATATTTGCAGTCGCAGCAAGAAGAACAACAGCAGTAGCAGCAGCAGCAACATTAACACCATAATCACCACTACAGCAACAACAGCACAACAATATTTACAGAGGACAGCAAAACAGCAATAACAACAATGACAACATTGGCAACGCTGCATGATCATGAAATGATCTGGGGACTTCCGGACGGAGGGACGGGCGAGCAGGCGTTGCGGGTGAGAAGAAATGCAAGAAGAATGAATGATATGTATATATAACGCGCGCAGGGATTGGGAGGCCAAAGTGGCGGACATTGACGTAAAGTTCCTTATTACGGGGGAAATGAGGAATAGTGGGTGAAAAGGAACACATCGGCTAAACAGACATGTGGTGACCCGATTCCCCACTCATGGTATTTACCACAAGCTCTGTGCGGAGCGGGGTTTCCATGACCCGTGCGATAGTTGTAAATGCTCTAGATGTGGGAGTTCCTGTGATAGATACCACGCGTACACTCGCTGGGAAGCCTGGCAAGCTGACCTGGCTGAAATGTTTTTATTGAAACTGAAATGACTCGTCTTGTGTTGTTACCCTTGTTTATGTACATCGATTTTTGACAAGGTATTTGACTGCTACCTACAAAGGTGAATAAATGAAATTGATTGTAATGTCGCTATATAACGCGCGTACCGGCGATGACCGGTGGATAGGCGCCCCGTTGAGAGCCACGAATTCGGCTCTCGAAGTCAAACTTGGCAGCCAGCTGGCTTTCGAGTACGAATGGATGCGACGCTCGAATCGTCTCGACAAAGCTCTCGCACGTGATGTTCGCTGCCTGCTGCATCAACTCCACCTGCGCTCGCGGAAATCGCCCACCGACAATCGACGTTATCATCGACGACTGTTGTTGTTGTGACGGCTGGTGTTGTTGCTGTCGAACGTCTAGTCATTTCCGTGTCGTTGCTGTTGTTGTGGTTGTTGCTGTTCTTGTTATTGTTGTTGTGTTGTTGCTTATGGTGGTTTTGTTGTTGTGTATTGTTGTGGTGCTGTTGTTGTTGTTTGCTGTTTAGTTGTTATATTTATCGTAGTTGAGGCGAGTAGTCATTTTGGCGCCGTTTATTGTGATTGTTGGCTGTAGCTAGTTTTGCTACGTTTGTTCCCGCACTTGTTGTTATTTGCTGTCTCTTGCCGTGTTAGTGTTCTAAGAACGCTATATGAAAATGCAACCTATTGGTCTCGCCATTGGTCTGTCGAAGTTGTCTTTGTCATTGCGAGTCGACTGTCGCAGTTTATATATACTTACTTATTGTTGCTGCCCTCAGTCTGAATGTTGCCGTTTTAATTTTCGAGTTTCTCGTAATTTGTGTTTATTGTTGTTGTTGTTAGTGCGTTTGCTACTGGTGTTGTTCCGTTGATCGATTTCACATGCTAATATGTCATTATCCATTAAGCAGGACACAGTTGGACTGTTCCTAGTCAACAATAATGTACATTATACGTAATCTTATGTCGATATGGCGAACGCAGTAAATATATAAAACCATCACTTTGTTCAAAGCCGCAAAAGTCAACAGTCATATATATATATATATATATATATATATATATATATATATATATATATATATAGAGAGAGAGAGAGAGGGGGGGGGAGTGAAATGAGGTGGTTGCCTTTCACTCGAAAGATCGTAGACTCAAATCCAAGAGCAGCCACTCCAGAATTGGTTTTTATGGTTTAATGCAAGTTAGATAGGATAAATGCCGAAGACTACAACTGGCAGTGACAGAAAAACGGATCCCAATTCCAATACCGAGCTAACACAAGGTTATGTTCTTTGCCAACTCCAGCATTTGATATATATATAAGATAAGATTAAGCAGAATTACCTCGGCTCGACTCTTGATGAGACGAAGCCTATCAATGGCGGGACCGATCGGCTCGCTTCCCTTAAGCAGATGGTCGAACGCTTTATAGTTGGTACGCTGCGACCATTGCATTGCTTTGCCGTGTTGCAAGATGAAGTGCTCAACCTCGCTCGTTGAGAAAGCTTCGTCCACCTGCGTGCATGCAATCGATCCAAACCCAAACACAGTCGCCGATAAAGATTGGCCCAATACACGCAAGTCCAAATTACGTCCTGATCAGCTCTGACCGAGCACTAAGTCTAGCCTGGTAAGACAACTCAGTTTTTAGCCATACTCTAGCGGCTGTCGGTTACGTCACGACATACAGATAGATAACATACGTTTGAGTCGATTATAGACACGCTATCAGATTTAATAACACCATATGACCGTTCACCGTGGTGGTTTGTGGCCTAAGTTTAAACATGGTTTCTTCACGGAGTTGCATCATATGAACGCCAGGTTCGCGGTTGGTTAAGACGCTAAACATTTGGCTGACAGCAGAGGCTCTACGAGCAGCATGTACCAACAAAGTTATTGCAACATGGCGTTTGAGGCGATTAATGTAGGGTTTAAAACCTACGCCGACCAGATAAAACTTAACATAGATTATATATATATATATATATATATATATATATATATATATATATATTTGACGTCCGTGTCACAGGCCTGAAAGCTCATTGCGAGCGTCGAGACATATTTTGTACAAAATATTTGATAAATGAATATGTATGTCATAATAAAAAAAAGAAAAATAATAATATATATATACATCCCAACATACTTGTATGTTAGATTCACAAGCATCTATAGCAGAACGCATCTATTTCACATGTCTATTACACACTACTCCGACGGTGGATAGTGTTTGTCAGAGTGTTGATATTGGATTCAATAGGGAGACACGGGGACGAGAAGGAGAACGGGAGGGTTCACACTTCAGAAGACTACCACTGCTGCTTGCCTCGAGAAGACGCTTTGCTCCGGCCGGGCCCGTTCGAGGTCCATCCCAGAGCTCGTTGAGCGGATCGTGCTTGGGCACAAACAACGTGCTTCGCGGCCGCGTTCCACGTTCTCCGCTGATGACCAGCACGCTGTCCGGCTCCATGAAGCCGCACAGATAGTAGAAGTTGCTATTCTGCCGAAACGCGTACGGAATCTTCTCCGTCATGTGAACCTTCGACGCGGACGGAATGACGACGAGGTGCCGCTGCGCCGACGGCACGATCTCGCACAGCACGTCGAACAGCTTCTGTCTAGACGGACGAATAGAACGCCGATGGACAGATCGTCGAATCGGCACAGTCCCAAACCAAAAGCGCAGATACACAATTATTGCCTCTGTCTCTCTTTACATATATATATATATATATATATATATATTTCATATATATATGTATATATTGTATTCATTTCATTAATAACTATCATTAATATTACGATTACTATGAATCAGTAGCCGAGTTGACGAGCCAAACGCGCGTAACTCGTTGTTGTCAATATATTTAAAGCCCAGCCCGAGTATTAAAAGTTAACTCACTAATTAAGCAACTAATTCAGTTCAAGTAGTTCATTAGTTAATTAGAGGTCACAGTTAGTGGTCGACTGACGGCTGACCTTCTCGAGGCTAGCTCATCGGCGGTGAAGCCCGAAACGCAGTGGCCAGGTCGGACGAGGTGCGGGTGAGTTTCGGACGTTGGCTGACCGAGCGGCACAATATCGCAGCGATTCTTGCGAGGCAACACGAGAGGCTGGTCGCAGCTCTCACTACTTGTGGTACTCGTCTGGCTGCTACTAATACTACTACTGCTACAACTACTATTATTTCTTCTCGCCGTCGTGCAGTTTTTGGTCGTGCAGCTAACGTTGCTGGTGGAAACAATGGCAGCTGTCGTGTGAAGCAGTCGATGCGCCCCGAACTCCGACCTATCTTGCAACATGGCTCGTGCATTGCCGATCTGCTGCTGCTGCAGCAGCGGCTTCTGTCGTAAAAGGCAATCATTGGACTTTGTGGTGTTCAGCAATATCGACGACGACGACGAGGACGACGACGGTTGCGACTTGCGGAGTGTTGATGAGGTCGACGAACGGGAGCAGGTGAAGGTCGTGAAGTCGTGAAGACCATACGATGAGGATGACGATAACGAAATCGCGTTGGTGTCTGGTCTCGTTGGTGCCACGAAACCAACCGTTTCCTGTTGGTACTGTTGGCAGCGGCGGCCTGGTCGTGGCAGGTGATGGTGGCGGCAGTGAATCGCGACCGCCGACACGTCGCTCTCGAACTGTTGGCACAACACATATCTCCTCCTCTTAGCGAGTCTACCTCCATCTGTAAAGGAAGCACACCTTCATTCATATATATATATATATATATATATATATATTGTTTTGCTTATTTATATGTATTCATCATATCTTCAATATCCAACTTGAGCGCGAGATTTTCTGGAATAACTCGCGCGTCTCTTACGATCTCTCTCTCTCCCCATAGAATATATATATATATATATATATCATTAAGGTATTTCATTAATGATACGTGGGGCTTTGTCAGCAATTAATACTAGTGTTTTACATATACAAATTTGTATACATTTTAGGCGCCATGAAGTAAAGTAATTATTTAAAGGCATTGCAATAATACGTTTACCTCACAACTGTGACACTGTGTAGCATGCAATTAATATTTGCGTAAATCATATTTTACAAATAAGAAATTTTCGCAATTATGTGAAGCAATACTTAAATATTCTCTAGAGCGAACTCGACTGTCCAGCAATTGAGCAAGAGGTTTTATATGAAACAAGACGCATACAAGTGTATCCAAAAGCTAAATTTTCCAAGTGTATCCAAAAGCTAAATTTTCACAATTATTATTTACTCG
This sequence comes from Dermanyssus gallinae, assembly GCA_003439945.1. Classification (NCBI taxonomy): domain Eukaryota; kingdom Metazoa; phylum Arthropoda; class Arachnida; order Mesostigmata; family Dermanyssidae; genus Dermanyssus; species Dermanyssus gallinae. Next base: position 48,420 of record QVRM01002647.1, on the reverse strand, counting down.
GCATGTACTTGTTCCGCAGCACCTAATTTCCCTGCGTTTTCCCTGCTTTCCTGTTTATACTGAATATTGCATTATAATAAAGCCTCCTTGAAAATAGTATATATATATATATTGCATTTTACCCTACACACAAGGACATGCACATTTAGGGCGGCTTCATATTTTAAGGTAATCGATAATTCGATCTAATAGGATATCCGACAGCAACACGATACGTCAATATGTAATTTGTTTAATACTGTTTTCATATATAATTATATTTATTTAATATATTTGGTCCCGTGCCTTAGACATAAATATACTGCATGTTTTCACTAGTAAATTGCTCGCGTTAGAATGTATATTATTTTTTAGAAATTCGAACTGCAAAAAGAAAGCTAAAATTGGCGTATATATCAAATCATCTTTGGTTAATGCAGCTGTCTCCTTCATAGCTAACAAACTATCAACAAATGGAGCAACCTATTGCACAATGTTGAATGAATAAGATATTTAAAAATATTCTATATATGCTTGCATATACTTAGTTTCTACCTCTACCCAATAGTATCAGGCACATGCACCACACAATATAGTTATGGAGCAATTGACGTGAAGAGTTAGCGGGTTGCCGGTGTTCCGGTATTTAGTGTTGTACTGTTTGACGTGTTTTGCTCCGCTTTGCCATTAGTCCTATTCCCAGTTCCATATCGGAAGCATTTACTTCAGTAAACTCAGCAGCGACAACAAATAATGTGCTATCCGCGCACACACATGTCGGGTCACACCGTCTGTCTGTTGGAGCTCGCAATCGCTCTTCGTCTTGGCGACGAAGTCACTACAAGTCACATCCTTAAAGTATTAATAGTTATTAAAGTAAGTAAGTAAGTAATTAAAGTTTTCGGGCTGACCCTCAGCCAAGATTTAACGTCCACGGAACTGTTTTTCACATTGCTTCATAGACGGACCCCCATAAATACAAATGTGCAACGGTGGGGCTCGAACCCGCGCACCTATGTGTCTCCTCCGGTCGCGAGGCGCAGACTTAAGCCATTACGCCACCGGGCTCGACAGTTATTAAAGTACGACAACAGAAATGACGACAAACACATCTCTATCTTTGGAACACGACTAGTTCATACACGATCATATGTTTCAACATCTGTACAGAAGCGTATATATATATATATATATATATAAGGCGACAGTTCAGAGGTTAGAGGGAGATATTTGTGTGGCTTTAATGCACAAACACATCGTTCGTCTCCGTCCTCATCCCTCAAGTTGTGTTAATTCTTGTTGTTGTTGTTGTGACGGCATTGAGTCGAGTTACTATCACCACCCGCTGGCTCGCGTCGGGGGGGGGGGGGTGGCCGGCGAACAAGCACCAATTAGTCAGTCAATGGCAGCTGCCAGATCAGTAGTCACAGCTGCAATACAGCAGTGCTCGAGCAGCGGCCTAAGGAAAGAAAACTTACGTACGGGCAAGGACAGCTCTCCCGAGCATTCTTTTATTTCAGCGGGTCGATGTCGTCCACATCTACCTAGTACAGAGTCGGGCTGGTCCGGTAGATGGTCTATTTTCCTCTCCCCCCCTCCCGCCTGCCTGCCCCGGCCTTCCCCGGTTAGTTCCTTCTTCCCCTACTCTCCCTCCCTCTTTCGGGTGATCGCGGCGGCGCTGCGGTCGACGATGGATAACCCCATAACAATAACAAGATGTAATGATCAATGTCAATAAATAATAATACTACATACATACTACATTACTATTATTGTCTTGATGAAACAACCGCGGCAGACGACACCGGCGGCAGCGGACGACCGCCAAACAGAGATCCTCCACAACAACAATGGAGCAGACGAAAATCGCGTTAGCGGCCGATGATTCTGCCTACAGCTAGATCGAATAGGCTCGGCTTGCAATTTCCTGCTGTTGCGGCGTTCGTGGGAGCAAAGCGTATTTGTATTACGTCCATAAATTGATGTTGAGTGGTCTCATCAACACTCAAGCCATAAACTGATAAAAATGAGGTATACCCCTGTCAACACGGCAAACGTCTACTCTTTGCAACATGATTGCAGCATTAACCCTACACATAGTTAGTTACCTTATATATGCCTGAGAAAATGCCCCCCCCCCCCCTATTTATCTAATATCTTAAACACGGCGCTTTGCTAGGTCATTGATGAAATGTATTCTCTATTCTCTTGCCTATAGGGTCCACTGTTTTCACAGCGTGGTGCCGTCGAATTCAGTGTGTTCACGTCGAGAGAACTCTGCTTCGGCGTCAGCCGCTCATCCCAACTGAGCTGTGATGCATGTATGAGGATGCGGCCGGCACCGTCTTTTCAGTTTGATTTTCAACTGTTTGTTTATTGACATTTCTTGTAGATAATTGCACACATTAATTTCAAGCTCCATTAAGCACATAGCTTGTTCGGAGCCCCTTTTGTCAAATAACAATGTATAATTTATACTCGTATATGCCATTTTCACCTATTTACAATATATTGCAACATAGTTGTATTTTTATTTCACTTTTAACCAGATACCAAAGTTTCAAGATAATGCTCTTTGAGATCGCATTTGAATTTGAGCAGGGACTTTGTCTGCCTAACGGAGGCCGGTACTTTGTTCCAGTAGGAGGCCCCAATGTTTCTGATTGATAGCTTTGACTGGTTGGAGTTGGCGTGTGAGTAAGCAGGTTTGATGCGTTACCCCTTGTAGATATGGGTGTCGCTGATGTTGCCAGACCATATAAGTTTTGATGCACTCCAATGAGTATACGCTTAATTTCAACTACGAGACAGTATTCTATAAGTTTTGGGAACGGCGAAATGCAGAGGTCCAGAGTTGTTCTCAGTGCTCGTTTTTGGAGTCGGTAAAGCGATCTGATTAGACGCATTTGTGTTAAGCCATAAACTTCTACAGCGTAAGTCAGGTGACTATGGACGTAGGCAACATACATCGCCATCAGACGGTTTTGGGGAAGAATTCGTCGAGCTCTGTATAGAGCTGCATTGCTGCCAGATATTTTCTTACGTATACGAGGTGTGTTCAAAAAGTATCGCGACTCTTGTGTTTTTTTCAAAAATTATTCATTTATTCATGAATATCTATTTTGTCCCCTTCAAAGTAATCCCCATGAGATATTATACACTTGTGCCAACGGTTTTTCCAATCTTCGAAGCACTTCAAAAAACCTTTTTTTTTATCTTGTTCAGCTCCTCCTTCGATGCCGTCTTTATCTCGTCAAGCGTAGCGTAACGTCGTCCTTTCATGGGCCTCTTCAGTTTAGGGAACTAGAAAAAGTCACAGGGGGCCAAATCTGGGGAATACGGTGGCTGCGGCATCATTAGTGTGTTGTTTTTGGCCAAAAACTCGCGCACAAGCAACGATGTGTGAGCAGGGGCGTTATCGTGGTGCAAAAGCCAATTTTTGTTCTTCCACAAATCCGGGCGTTTCTGGCGGATTGCTTCGCGCAAATTGCGCATAACTTGCAGGTAATATTCCTTATTGACCGTTCTACCCTGTGGCAAGAACTCATGATGCACCACGCCCCTGCAATCGAAGAAAACTGTCAGCAAAACTTTCACATTCGACCGAACTTGGCGCGCTTTTTTCGGTCTTGGTTCGTGCGGCAGCTTCCATTGAGATGATTGAGCTTTGGTTTCCACGTCATAACCATAAACCCACGATTCGTCACCAGTTATGACCCTCTGGAGCAAATTTGGGTCGTCGCGGACAGAGTCCAACATCTCATTAGCAATGTTCATGCGATGCTGTTTTTGGTCGCAATTGAGCAATTTTGGTACGAATTTCGCGGCGACCCGTCTCATGCCCAAATAATTGATAAAAATCGAATGGCACGAGCCAATCGATATGTTTAGGTCCTCAGCAACTTCTCTAACGGTGATTCGACGATTGGCCAATACCATTTTCTCCACTTCATGAATTTTTTCGTCTGTTGTTGAAGTGCTCGGGCGTCCGGCACGCTCTTCGTCGTTCACATCTTCTCGGCCTTCTGAGAACATTTTGTACCACCGATAAACGTTGCTTCGGTCCAAGGTAGCTTCTCCGTATGCCACAGTCAACATTCGGAATGCATCCGCGCACTTAATTTCGTTTTTCACACAAAATTTGATACAGGTTATTTGATCCATTTTTCTAAATAGGTAAAAATCGAAGACGATCCAAAACACGTGCAAGCAAAGCAGCTGTCAACAATTAAGTGAACATTCAAAATGGCCGAGCTTGTCGGCATAAGTGAGAGACATGAGTACCAACATAACGCCACAAAAAATCGAAATTCGAATATACGTAACCCGCGAAAATTCAAAAGTCGCGATACTTTTTTAACACACACCTCGTATGTATAACATGCGCTTCAAAGGTCAGCTTCGCGTCCAACGTAACGCCTAGAAACTTTGTTTCCTTTAGAAGCGAAAGGGCTATGCCGTCGCACTGGAATCGGAGGGAATTGATCGTAACGGAACCCCGTGGGGAAAAAAATTGCATTACACCTGTTTTCCTTCAATTCATATAGAGACCGTTACTCCTGAACCATGATGATAACCTCTGAAGGTCAAAACAAACTTTGCATGTTTTGTTACGCTAAATATGTCGTTAGTAAAGATGTTAAAGAGAAGTGGACTACCTATACTGCCCTGAGCCACTCCAACAGATATATTCCTTACATCCGAGAGTGCATTGCCCACCTGAACAACTTGACTCCAATTCGACATAAACGATCGCAGCCAAGACAAAAAATATCATCCGCTCCATATCGAGTTAACTTCTTAATCAGAATATTTACATCAACTGTATCAAATGCTTTTCTAAGATCTATAAATACATCTCAAAGTGTTCGTTCAACTGTTCATATATAGCTTTTTCAAAAATCTTGGACATTGGAGGGGGGATACTGACCGGCCTGTAATTTTCCTTGCTTAGTCTGTCACCGCCTTTAAACAGTGGTACAACGCGATACAATTTGAGGGCCGTAGGGTATATCCCCTGGCGTGTCGACAGATTAACTATGAATGCCACTGCGTCAGCAATAACGTCAGCACAGTGTCTCAAGACTTGAGAGGGTATGTGACCTTCTCCCACCAAGCAAATTTTGACCCTTTTCAGCAGGTAATATACTTGATCCACAGGGACCGGTCTAGGCGAAAATGGCTCGTGGAGTTCAGGTATCGACAGCGGTACCTCGTAAGCGGCCGAACATTCGGCGTCGGCCGTTACGCAAGTTGCATAATAGTCATTAAGGATGTTAAAAAGTCGTACACAGTCTGTGACTATCTCATCATCAATCTTCAGTTTGGCACACTTTTTTTCCTGGGCGCCTCCTATGACTGGCTGGATGGCTTCCCATGGGCTCCGCCTCTCCTGTATTCTATCGCAAACAATCTTCCCATTAGCCTCCTGCCTGCACTTTCTTGAAAACGAGACAACTTTGTTTCTCAGTCTAACATACGCTTGATGCCTGCGAGCCTTGGGGCCACTGCGATACGCCGTATAGGCTGCCTCCTTCTCCTTTATCATTTCAAGCAGCTCGGCAGTGACCCATGACTTACGTGGCTGACCTTTGTTTAACTTTCGCCTAATTTATTTTTTGCCCCTAGTCACTGCCGCCATCACTCTCTCGTTAAAGCATGCAAACGCCTCGTCTACATCCAATATATCGTATAAGTCGTTCCAGTTAGTTATTGCAAGTAATGCCAATATTTGGTCGTAATTGTATTTATAGGTCATAGAGGCAGGTCGGCCTATTCTTTTAGAGACTACAGAAATAAATGTTGCGTGGTGGTCCGAGAAGGTAGTTGTGAGAGCTCCAGATGCGAGTAACGACAACGTCTGCACGTTAGTATAGATGTGATCGATGCAAGTGGAAGTGTTATATGCGGTTTCTCTACGTATTGTGGTTGCCACCCTGGTTGGTACATTGACAACTTCTTTATAGCTGAATTGTTCTAAAGTTTCAATTAATTCCTGTGCCTCGACAGACTGCGCCACTGTATTGAGATTTGCGTCACCGAGTATAATGGATTTCCTATTACCGATCCTTGACAAGAGAGTCTCCAACGAGGTAACAAAGTGCGCTAGGTTTCCCTTCGGCTGCCTATAGAAGACACCTACAATAGTGGTGTCCCCTTCAGCACCACCCTCTATTTCCAGAAATAGACTCTCACAGAGCAGATCGTCTGAGATTCTAAATTTGAGATCATTACGTTCTCGTGCAACATAATCACTTCTCACATATAGTGCCACTCATCCTCCCCGACCTTCTCTGCAACTAAAGTAGGAGTTGTATTCAGTTAACCTAAGTAACGGACATTCTATGGTTTCTACATCATGAATATGCTTTTTGCAAGCCATTAACGTTACAATGTATACAGAGTAGTGCATCCGGGACGCACTGGAACGTCGATATACGAGTATCTACAGTCTGACTACACATGATACATTAGGGCTATCTGTTTGCTGAACTGCCGAGCGCAGCGAGATCCATGTCTGCGGTGAATTCCTTCCAAGGCGAGTTACTCGTTGTCTTGATCTGCAACCGACAGTCAGAAGTCCGAGCATCAATGATTTTCCTCTGGCCCTTGAGCTTACGTAGCTGGTAATAGACGTTGGCATTTTCGGGCGTAAGATGGTCGTTAGCGTAGGTAGAGGAGCTCTCGCCGCAGTACATAATTCAGCCGATCGCCGTGGAAACGCTAGGGCTTATGGGTGAGGCGACCATCAAGTTCCTCAAGGAGCTTGGAAAGAGGGTAACTGCTGTGACAAAGGGGAGTACCTGGTGCAGCGTATCTCCATAGAAGTTCAACGTGGTAACGCAGTGGCGGTAGTGGGGTCGCTTCCATCGCCGGGGGAAGGACTGTCAGAAATGCCGTAGCAGTACCAACTATTATTTGACTATTAACATATGAAACATTAAATAAACTTATCGTACTTGAAAAAAAAGTAGATAGAGTTGTTAGTAGCAGAGAAAGCTGGGAGAAGGTTAGACCTTGGTTTTCCTCCCGGCATCTCCGCTGTACCTCTACTTTTTTCCACAGGCAGACGAAACGAAATTTAAATGATATTCAGCAACACGCGTCTTACCAGAGACATCCGTGTTTCGGATTGACATAGTTAATTAAGGCAATCGTTCCTTTGTAAGATTCGAAAGAAAATAAATAACTTAAACAATACAGATAGTAAGATTCCATAATAATAATCATAATAATTCCAGGTTAGGCATTTCCCATGGGACTGCACGAGTATCGATACTAAATATTAGGTCTTGCTTCGCACACGAATGGGAGGATTTTTGGCTCAAGTCTCGGTGGGGTCCCAGCGTCTTTAGGAGTTCTGTGTGTCGCACGTCTTTTCTGATGTTATTTACGGCAGTGTAGTGGGTGCACCCTTTTAGGGTTTTTGGTCTCTCTACAAAAATTGCAGAAAATGGGCTGTATATAATGACGCCTTTCCTCAGGGCAGACATAATGAGGACAGATTTAGGCTCCAGCGTAGTGCTGCATTGAGATGAAAGCAAAGCCTTAGACCATCCTGTTGAAGGAATTTTGTCAACTTACAAATAAAACAAAAAGTGTAATCTCGTTGGACGCTATGTGGGAATTTCTCTGGCGATGCTCATTATGTAACGAGTGGACGGGGTCAAGGGTGACTTTGGAGGCCTTTCCGCCGCGCCTTTTCATGTTTAATTTTTGCACGCGCGTCTTATTTTCATTTGGGAAATCTGCACTCCAAGTGAGTCAAAAATGCGCCATAACAGACGAAAGCAGGGCTTGTAGCGCATGCGAGGTTAGAAAATGGGGCCTTCACTTTAGTCTATAGGCAGGTTTCTCTTTTTGCAATTTGTTTCCAGGTTGATAATAACGACTTCTCCTAATACATCCTTTCTGGGTTTACCACACGCCCTAACTTCTTCAAAACAGTGCAAAGTGGGTGACATTCGCAAGGTCTTGGATATTCTTGCAGAACCGAGGCTTCAAATGAAGAGGGTTTCATGCGGATGCGGGTTTGTCAGCGGCGAACGAATTCTGCTAAACACTTCTGTTTTGGCCAAAAACACGTGTTGTATTCTTAGAAGGCTTATGGAGCACCAATGACCTCTAAGTAATTTAAGTCTGTCCCAAGAGACCGTCTTTTAGAGACCTTTTAGATCTGTAGCAAATTCTCAATAGGAGGGACAATGTACAACCTTGCCCGGGACATGCCTTACCACAACTCCATCATAATTAAAAACGGAGATGTCAAGGACTTCATATTGCAAATGGTTGAATTGGCCAAAGGAGATTTTGCTAGCCCATTCCTCTTTATAATGTACATATAACCTCATCGGACCTTCAACGCGAAGCAAAAGCCCCGCATGCCTTCTGCGCAGATAACCTAGTCATCCTCGCAGAATCTCGTGGACATCTTCAATATTTCCTGAATTAAACCCATTATAGACCAACTTTAGCATCTTGCGCAATTTTTTTCCAAACCATCTAAAACGACCAGGAAAGCGAAAGCTGCGTGCTTAGTTGCCTGTGCACAACTCTTTACAGACACGCCGTTTCCACTGTCATCAAAATTGCTTTTCTATTTGCCGCCATAGTAGCTATTTTCTATCGCCGCTTGTCGCAGAGTCAGGTCAGATGGTCTGATCGAGCCGTTGGCGAGTGGTGCAGTAGGAACAGCTCCAGGAAACAAGGAATTCTTATGATTCCAATAATATTTTTTTTTAGCTTCCAAGGCTTCCTATAGAGGGTAAGTCGTTAAATTTATCGTCGTCTTATGCATGCGCTAAGCACATTCCGTCTCGTCAGAAACTTCGGAAACTGCCCAAATGAAATTCGCGACGCTTGCTCAAGAAGCTCCGGATAATCAAGTACACTTTGATGATCTACGCTCGTATTAGCCACAATATGGTCTCCCTCGTTCTCTGGGTCGCGACCGTGTGAAACACGCTGACGCGTCTTACAGTAGTTGAGCGTCGAGATAAGCAGGCGCTGTTGCCAATTTAGCGGAGCAGCGAAACAGTCTGCTAACTACCGCGAGTCTGAGGCAACCTTTATAGTATAGCCAGTTGCAATAGAAACATTAGGGCTCATAGGCAAATCTACAAAGTTAAGAAAAAGTATTGAAGGCGAGGAGGGAAGGTGAATTTTTGCTGCAGAGAACTGGGCTCGCTGCCCTCAGGCAGTGGTACCGGTGTTGATCTGGTTTGGTATTACATATATAGCTAGTAATAGTAGTAGTTTTATTAACCAATGATTGGTTTACGAATATACATCATAGACATCGCATTTCCAGAGGTGAGACAGCGGAATTGCTCTTTCACAACGCTGAAGGTGATATAGATCACAGGGTCAGCCACAAAGTTTACACATACACTCCGCCGAGATTTCATGAAACTTCTCGCGCGCACAGATCTTCAGATGGAAGCCGTGGACGGCAAATCTGGTGATTAGATACCGGTTCTCATAACTGCAGGTTCTCCACAAATCCGACGTCATTGCTCTCGTTTCATAAAACAGCGGATAAAACAGACTTGTTCTCTAAAAACCGTCGTCTTCGGCAGGTTGTACATCCTCTGTAAGTCCTCAACGAATAACGGCGACGATGCCAGTAAGTTCACTAACCTATTCAGGCTAGTGCGGTGGACATTAAATGCTTTATTTAGAAAACTGGGTTTGATTTGATCAAACGCCCTTAGGTTCGATCTCGTGAGATACGGCCAGATCACCTGAACACCGTAAGATGCTGTGGGTGCAATAATCAGGTTAAACAGGTTAACAGCAACCTCCATCGACAGTCTGCTTGGGTCCTTGACACTGTAAAAGGATTGTAGGAATTTTCGGACTCTTTCTTCAACATTCCTGGAGAAGCTTGTGTCACGTGAAGAAAACACGACCCCCAGGTAGGAAAAGTATGGAACGATTTCGACTATTTCTGAATTCAGTCGGAGCTCATCGCTTTTGGCCAGTCTTCCTCCTCGTCGGAATTTCTTTGCTTTTGTCTTTCTCGCATTGATCTCCAATTGGTTCCGGTTTACATAGCCCTGTAGAGTTACAAGCGACTGCTGCAAGTGAAAGCGACTTCGGGAGAACAAACTAAATCATCGGCATACATAAGCGTTTCCACTTGTGAATGCCGACTATGTATTTCCGCCGAGAGATCGCTTACCAACATTGAGAACAACAGAGGACTCAGGTTATCAACCTGAACAACACCGGTTGTCTGAGTGATCGGCGCCTGCTCAGCAACCCCATCGTCTATTATTACCGGTCCCTCTTGCAAGATGGTTATTAGAAGCTCTAGCATGCTCAGTGGGACTCCACTATGTGCCAGCTTGTCAATGATGATCGTTCGCGAGGCCGTATCAAAGGCCGCCTTGAAGTCCACGAACACGGCGAATAGATAATTCCCCCTGACACGAAGTGTACGATTCACCGAGTTTAGAAACACGGCGCACGCAGTCATTGTTGATCTGCCTTTTCTGAATCCGTGTTGCGGGTCAGGAAGTGCCCCGGTAGTTTCTAAAAATACTTCCAGGCGACGGGTTAAGATGGCCGACCGAAGCGTATATATTACGCTCTTTTTCGTTATTCCTCGGTAGGATGATGGAGCCGGCGGATCCCCCTTAACCTTAGCAATCATACTAAGAAGACTGGTCCTCCATTCCACGGGTAATTGATATGTTCTAAGCACTTCATTGAAAAGAGCAGTGAAACACGGCACTAACAACGTGGCCTGCATTTACCATTGCTTCCGTTACCTCCGAGTCGATAAAAGGGCGAGACAGGGCCTGGCGAGCTTCCTAGATTCGCTCGCTCCATGCAGAAAATACTACAGGAGCATCGCTCGGAATGGTTACCGCACCGGCAAACATTTTACGGAAGTGCTCGTTTAACTTCTCAGGCTGGATTGGACATGCAGTGGCGCGTCTATCGGAAACGCAACCATTTGTGTGGTGATTGGTGTGCCTCGACCAGTAACTTGTACTCTTTTTGCTCTTCATGCTCCTTTATAGCTTCCTTTACCACTTTCTTGTACGCGCGGCTTAGTTGAGTGTAAAGGGGCATCATCTCAGGGCGTGTACGGGCTAGGATGTATGCTTGCACCATGTAGTGCTTGAAGGAGCGGCACTGCTGATTGTACCACGGGACAAACTTACTACGAGCTCGTTTTGGCCGAGTGCTACCGGTAATGATGGTACGGAGCCTGCAAGCATATGACTCTACGTCGATCAGGACTGGAACAGGAAGAACATTTCAAGCAACGGTTTTCAGTCGTGTGATGTCGAGGGTACGACTCAGAGAAGGCCGCTTGCTGTAGAAAGTTTGCGGGCCAAGTGAGATATTCATTGCAACTGGTAAATGTCACTTCACTCCAAACGCCAGGGTATCCCATTGTATTCCTCTATATTCCACGTTACGCGGATCAGCATTTGTAGCAAATAAATATTTGTCGATTGACCTTGCGGCGCGATAAATGTCGAGTCATCAGCTGAAGATACAACCCACATGCTTCGAGACGCCAGTACGTTCAACAGTGACGCTGTTCTTGGGTGCTTTGCCTTATTAAGTGGACAGTTAAGATTGCCGCAGAGTACAGTTATTTTCTGCAAGTCTACCATATCTAGACACGCTATTAGTTTCTCCAGCAGAATTTCCGTATCCTCCGATGGACTAGAGTAGGCTGCAATCACGTTTATTGTGTCTCCCCCTAAGGACTACGCAATTGTCTTCACTGTAGCAGCGATGAATTACAGGAAGTTTACTATTATATATGACAGCAACTCCTCAATCGTTCGACCTGGTCCTTCTGACTGGGTACCTTGACATTCCGCTACACGCCAATCGGGGATGACTGTGGGCTTGGCGGCCCAGGTCTCGGTAATAACTAACACGTCGAATTGATCCATTAGGGAAGTAATCGTAAACTCTTCAGTTCCACTGAAAGAATCTGGTTGTCGACTTTTTGTTTTGACTAGATTGAGGTTTCTTGGATGCTAGGACGTCAGTAATTGTTGTGTAAGGCAGTCACGATCCGTCTCGAGGCTTATCGCTCTTGGTTAACTCTGCACCAAGCCTATACGACGACGCGCGAAGTGCTTCTCGCAGAGATGCACAATATATATATATATATATATTATATATATATATATATATATTTACATATATATATATAAATAAACATTAACTAGTTTTAGCGAGGTATAAAAAATACCTCGCAGGAGACATCTGCAAATTCTAGGCAGAAAATAAGAACAGATCATCAAATAACGTTCCGCATATTGTCACCGTTATTTAAGGAATGTGGAAACCGTTATTTAAGGAAGATGGGACCCGTAACATCAATATGGCTAAACAATCCATCGCTTTGATGAAGGCTGTTATAGACGGTACTGAGGATCCGGAGCTCCCAGCACTTCCTGGAGATGCTGATCGCAGCTTTACCTACGCAAGTGTTTTAAATAACCAACTAACAATTATACAACGCCAGTGAATCCACTGGATGACAACAAAGCAACGTATTCTCTTCTTTTGCAGACCCCAGATGTTTGTACGCAGTGAACCTCTAGAGGATTGAAAGCCCACATCACTCGCCTCCACTTCCCTATTCCTCCCCGAAGTCTACCTATTGGTAATCATCCGGATAATCAATAACTTTTCACCTCAGACCCTGACCTTTAAATTGATCCGAATGCATTTATACAGGTTCTGATACGTGCCCGCTAGATTTTAAGACTTATCAGAGTTATACCCCGTGGAGCAAGGCAATGCTGCGCCGCAGCATACACCACAGCATTGCGAAAGTTCTACTTGATGCTTGATCTCAAGAGTTGGAACCATTTTATGATGATCCCGTCACTAATGTTCCGATTACCTTATCAAAGGGTTCAAGAAGTGACGCTGACTAAAATGATTAAAAATAATGTGCCTGAAATATATCACAGGGCTCTCCAAGCTGTCGTCGACTTGATTGCAGTCAGCACAATTGACAAGATACGTCACTTAAATAGAAACGAAGATAGTGTACGTTAAGCGGAGACGAAACTAGCAGAGAATTATGTTCGTTCTCTTGATCGAATCCTGCTATCGTCAGAAACAATCGCGCTGTGCGACACAGAGCTAGAACTGCGAAACAACTACCCGTTTCCTCACCCGGTCGTCAAGAGCGTTTAGAACTGCTTCAACAATCGACCATCTTAAATATTGATATGGCCGAGGTACTTCAGGTCCATAAGGCCGTAAAATATTTTCCACTTAAATGAAGCTAAATGGTCTGCGGTCTAAAAATCTAGGAAACATTCTCAATGATTCCTCTTTAGAATCTCTACTGAACAAACTAGTTTCGTTGTGTCCGCAGTACTCAATTGTATTTTACTGTAAACATGTCCGCCACACTTAATTGCCCTTAGAAAAAAGGGTAACCCAAATTGGACCATAGCGTGCGAACTGCTTTAACGAGGAGCAAGCACTTCCCGGAATAAGTCATACGGCGCAAGATGACCTAGATGTTTTGGGTTTTGTCGTCGTGTCTTAAAGAATCCAACGGGCCGTTTGTATAAACCCTTGTGAAAAAGCTCCCCGCGTTTGATAACTCTGCACCCACAGGCGGCCCTTTGTCTATAGAGGGATAGTCTTGATTCATCAAGACTTATCTACATGTTACGAACATCTCCGACTTCTAAATATACCGAAGTCCTTGCTGCTTACGACGAGACCACTATGAATATTTTTCGCGAGGTGTTAGACATTAGTTTACAAGGGGGCGTGTGGAAAAGAAAAAGTCTTCCAGTAGGCTTTGAGGCACCATGTTGGATACCACCAACAGTTCCGGATAGTGTCGACTATTGATAGACGCCCCCGTCTGTAAGCCGTTCTCATGCAAGCCGTGCCGTGGACTGGTCGTCTCTGATGGTCTGCACCCGTTAGGCTGCCTAAAAGTACACGCGGCTCACAATACACGCGGAGCTTAATGGATATAATAATAGTCAATAATAGAATAGTGAAAATGGCACTAAGAAGAACAGAAAGAAAAGCCGCCCACACTCGACCCCAAAGGTCTGAGTGGAAGCAATGAGTTACGACCTGGTGGAGTCACCATATATATATATATATATATATATCGCAAAACGTGCGGAGGAGATTACGAGCGATCAAAGCGAAGCGACGTTTCTGAGGCAGATGATGTCACTGGTAGTTCGTAAAGGGAGCGCAGCTTCTATTATAGGCGCCATTGGCTGACATGAAATGTGCGATCACAGTGAAAACGTTCATTCATCACAATTGTAAATAATAATAATAATAATAATATTAATCACGGTTTCATGCACGGCGGCCTTATTGTATTTACGCCACAGCGAAGTTGAATCTGGATGGGTAGCAGAGCGCGCAGATTCTGAAAAACGAAAGAAGTATCTCGAGCTATCTAGAAGGTACCACTTTGTACCGATTACATTAGAGACACTCGGCCCCATCAACACAGGCACAGCGAAAATCCTGAAGGATATCGGAAAACTAATAGAAGACATCACGGGCGATCGACGCTATACCATGTTTTTGAGACAGATGATGTCTTTGGCCGTTTGCAGAGGGAACGTGGCTTCCATCATAGGCGCCAACAATTGACAAGCGAACAAAGCAGGATGAGCCTGGCTTAAACGTTCATACCTCACAATTGTTGTAATAATAATAATAATAATAATATATTATTATTATTATTATTGTAATACAGCCTTCTGGCTGTATTTACTGCCTGAGTAGTGTCACCGCTGCTGTTATACATAAATCATTTCGAGATTTCTCCCTGCGGGACGTGGATTTCACAGTCTCATCACGAACAGAGGCTGTTCGTACAACTTTTCCCTATTATTTCCCAGCCTTCCCGCCACCTTAAGCCTACTAAAGAGCGAGAACGCCAGAGTAGCGGCCTTCCTTCTTTTCGCCATTGCTGGCTCGCCGACTGCAATGACCCCACGGGTGGTGAGCAGAAGGAGTGGAGGAGTGCACCCCACAACGCAGACGATGAAACGGACTTACAATGCCTCACGTGATGACGGATCGTATGAATGCAATACACGACAGTAGCGCGGACACTCAGAAGTGCAGAAGTACAGCGCTGACTCAGTGAAACATCGTGTGTGTGTGCTTAGTCAGGATCAGAAACCTATGAGAATCAGGGCGGTGTCGACTGAGGCCGGGCCAAATGAAACACAAAGCTATCTGCTTGGGAAGAATGCAGTGCGAATACAGCTACTTTTCTTTTCAACGTCTTTTTGTCGCTTGTCCAAGCCTTCTTGATTGACTGCTCCCTCCCTCCCTCATCTCCCCCCGCCTCTCGCGAGCATCATAAAGGCTCATATTAGTGTATGCAAAAGCCGTACTTAGCCTACTGTTGGGGTGTTTGACGTGGCTCGAAACCCACCAAAGTGAGGTGCATGTGTCGAATTGTTTGTGTTGCTTGATTTGGTCTCTTCGAGGTTAGAACTTCTATCCTTGAAATTAAAAAAGAAAAAAAAACATTTTAAGGATGCAGCCTCTACAAACAACAAATTTAGTTTAATTTAACTAACTAGATTTAAGACAAATTGTACGAATGATATTTATGTTACACAGCAATTGTTTTTTTGCACTTGATTATTTTTACATCTGATTTTTACTGGCAGTTTATAGCAATTTGTTCCACCATTCATTGATTGTTTTTTTTTCGATTTGTGGGATCGCCGCCCAAAAATTACATCGTTCCTGATAAGCGGCCGCAAGCATTTAGTTACTATTCTGCTAGCAATGATATTATTAGCTTTGAGACATTCACTTACCTCATTTCGCTACCGCTATTGAAGCACAACAATAATCGACGAATGCAATTTTTTTAATTTTCTTGAGCTACTTACGCTAGACGAATACGAGCAAAACCCGCCTTACTATTCCCTGTCATATGCCAACTTGTATCGCAACGGGAAAGCAAGGAATTCGGAAAATCGAGGTAGTTGCCTCAACAGTACCTTATTTGAGCCCAAAGGGCTGCAATGAATGCTACGTTTGGTAAACGTATGATCTTTTATCTAGCTACGGTTCTCTTCGATGCACACTTTTGATTTGATTGTTTTCGTGATCATGTCACGGAGAGCTAAACGACTACAACAACTCGCACAATGACTGGAACAATGACTGTACGTAGCCAATAAATGTGACATTTATTTTCGCTTGGCTTGATCGATCGTTCGCGCTATTCGACTTGATCGGACTCATAACACACACAATTACAATAAAACGACAATATTATCCGAAAACTTGAAACGACAACGAACAATCTTACCCCGAAGCGAGTATATAGTACAAAATTATATATCATTATCTCTCTGAACGTCAAGCGTCGAGCTTCGAAACTGCTGTTGTGTCGTCTATGAATAAATGAGCTGCTATGTGTTGGGCATATGCGAGGCCAGCAGCAGAAGTTCAGCTATACTAAAGAGCAACAGCATTTGTTCCGAGGGGTCTACAAATATTGGTCATGTCTTTTTCTTTGTCTTCTTTTGCTTCTTCTTCTACTTCTAGTTTTTCTACTTATTTCACTTCTTCTGTTTTCTTTGTAGGCTCACGCTTAACACGAATCGGGGTATTTTGTGACCTATTAAAATGGAGAAGGGCGTAGAAGTGTATGGGATGTCTTCTCATCATCGTCATTGCCGCGATTAGCTAAACCGCCGCCGAACGCCTAGGCCGAGCTGTGTGTGTGTGTTTGTAAAGCAGGCGGTAAGCTCAGGTCCCTAAACAAAAAAGTGTGGGCGTTCTTCGTTGGAAGAAGAAGAAGCCGCCGCCGCCGCCGAAGGCGACCCCCCGCCTCCTTCACCCCTTCTGAGGTGCTCGGAGCAGCTGGATCGAAGATGGTTGATGATGTTGATGATGGTGGGGGGGGGGGGCGGCGGCCGCGCGCATCGTCTAGACGAGGGGGTACGACGCCTGGCTGGCGATGCCGCACTTGTTGTCGGCGTTGCGCGCCATCAGCACGTAGCCCTTCATGCCCCACGTCTCGCCCCACGAGTTCTTCACGATGTAGTAGTCGACGTCCGTGTCGGTGGTGCCGTAGCCGACGACGAGCACGCCGTGGTCGAGCTGTTCGCTGTCGCAGTCGTCCGGCGCGTAGACGCCCTCGTGGTAGAACTGGAAGCTGCTGTGCGACGCGTCGATGGCCACCGAGATCGGGCCGACGGTGGCCAGCGCCTTCGTCAGCGCGTGCTCGCTGCCCTGCGGCACGTCGACGTGGCCCGTGTCCTCGCCGCCGCGCGCGCGTCTCGTGTAGCGGCACTCGCCCTTTCGGGCCTCGTACGGATAGCCGATCTCGGTGTCGACGCCCTTGTTGTCCTTGACGTACTCGAACGCGTTGTCCATGAGGCCGCCGTTGCAGCCGTTGTTGCCGTAGTCCGTCGAGCAGTCGACGAGGTTCTGCTCGGACAGCGACACGAGTCGGCCGGTCTTGCGCGACATCTGGCCCTCGAGCGAGCCGATCGCCGAGAACGCCCAGCACGACCCGCACTGGCCCTGGTTCTTCACCGGCGTGACGGCGTTCTTCTCGCGCCAGTCGACCGACTTCGGAAGCACGACCGAGGCGGGCTCGATCCACGTCGATCCGACCCGGGTGCGGTTGGCACGCAGCAGCCCGTTCATGCGCGACGTGAACTCGTGGTGCAGCTGCAATGCGATCGGATCACACAAACGCGATGATTAGGTTATTGAATATATATGTATACGTATATATATATATATATATATATATATATATCAGCATACACATTTAGGTCGGTTAGATACAGCTCACTGTTCTAGTTCTAAAAAACACACGCATAATTTAAGTGTCATACTTAACCCGCAGCATAGCGTCCCCTTACCTTTAAACAAAAACGCCTTACAATCTTTTCATCAAAGAAGACAAAACTCACGGCCTATCGAGAAGAACTGCATGGATCTGCATGGCTTTAAGTCAGGTGAATATGGTCAAATTTAAGCGATCCTCGACATAGTTCTATAAGTGGTACCGCCGCTTACGCGGAAGCGCAACTCGCGGGTATTCGGAGAAAATTCCAAAATAAAGGCTCTGTAGAAGGTGGAATATCACACCGAATGCTGTTAACCTTCCGTCGCTGACAGCTTTATTTAAGAACAACGACGCACGGGTATTATCGCAGCCTAAAAATACTTTTCGAACTGACCACCAGCCATGATTTAACGTAGACAAACCCCATAAATACAAATGTGCAACGATGGGGCTCGAATCCGCGCACTTATGTGTCTCCTCCGGTCGCGAGGCGCAGGCGAATGCACCCACCACGCCACCGGTCTCGGCGCTATCACAGCCTGTGAGCTTTCATCTTATCGATCGCTTCTTTGATGTCCAGTAAAAAATAATGCTTAAACCAAAATGTTTCGCAAGAACAACGCAAGGTAACCTCTTGAGCTGCCAAAATGCGTCCACTTCTAGGTTTAAAGCAAAAACCTTCTAACCGTTAACAACCACATCTGGCTACAATGTTCGTCTAATTATAACTCTTCATGATAAGTAATTAAAAAAAATAATATTATATATATATATATATATATATATATATATATATATATATATATATATATATATATATATATATATGATTGCTTACTAGCATGCCTTTCGACCTGAAAAAAATATATGCTTAATTATTCGTTCTTGATACTGAAATCCTTGAATAATATTGTTGCCCATTAGATATAAGCTCAATAGCATATATATATATATATATATATATATATATATATATATAACCATATAAACATTCTGTACAGTCGACTGCGTTGTGCATGAGGTATGGATGGGTGGCATCCAGCTGTTAACCTCACATCGGTGAGTTACCCAAAGCCCAGCACACATAGGTACATAGATGGGCAAATAGGATGAGGGACAAGGTGGGAGATTTGGAACGGTGCAAACGTAACCTGCGCTCGCCACCGCTTCCAAAAAGAGCTCGGCCTGAAAATTTGCCTTTTCCGCCAGTCCGTGTTAGCTAGAGCCACACACACGACATCAATGCGCGGGCGAGAGAGATAGAGAAGGGGAAGTTGAGAGGTATTTATGACAGCCGAATCCGTTTAGTTCTTGCGGCTTCCCGGGCCAGTTGTCTGGTACAGCATGTTAGTTTTGTTGTTGTTGTTGCTGCTGTTGTTGTTGTTGTTGTTGTCGTCGTCGTCGTCATCATCGTAATAGTTCCTCGCGTTGTTACTGTTGCTTTGCTTTGAGTGTTGTTGAATGTTTATCCATGGTGTGTCTGGCCATCCGGCCAGCTCTACACTATTCCAGTGATGCATACATGTCATTGGTCTGCGCGTGTGTGTATAAACAGCACGCCCTTATTTGTACTTCGCCGTGGCCGTTCAACTTTGGAGGCAAACTTGAGCCTCTTCGTTATGGTTACACACAAATATATATATATATTATATATACATACATATCTATATATATATATATATATATCGTGCTCTGTCGTCGTGTGCAACTTTCGAATGCACGATGTGTTTTTGCTTTCGTTGCTGGAGCCGAGGAGGGTGCGAAGAGAGACAGAAGTCATTGACGGCCCCGATTAAATGCGTTTCTTGTTCCTCCTTGTTTGGTTAACCTAACCCGAATACAGTTAAGACGATTGTTATTATTATTCAAGGCGTTTCGCTTGTCTGTTATTTGTTTCCGCGCGTGTCGCAGATGTGTAGTATGCTCGTTACACCATTCAGCAACAGATGTGACGCATAAATAGGCTAGGCATTTCACAGCTGCTCACAACTGCCGGGCGTTTATCTTGTCTGCCACGTTCCCGAACCAGTTGACTGGACATTTTCCGACGGATGTTAATTTGCTGGAAATTCAACATTTTTGGAAAGAACTTTGCTGCCGCTCTTCTGGGGCATACAATCAAGACCGTTACAGCTAATCCGTAGGATATCTCCAATTCCTCAGCAGTATACCTGATAGTAATTCGGCGATTGTTTTTGAACCAAACCAAATGCAAAAAATGAACGCCGCTACCGATTGGCGCGAAACTTGATCTGTGCCATCATATATATATATATATATACACATGACACATATGTATACATATATATATATATATATATATATATATATATATATATATATATATATATATGCATAGTTATCATGTGTGTGACTGAAATAATGAACATGTACTAAACATATTAATCACCACAGAAACTAGCAACTAAGGACATCGAGTTGGTTTGCCTTGCTTCCGAATATACGTCCGTAATATGGATATGGATATCTGGCTATAGACGACTATGTCACGCGGCCATACTATATATATATATATATGCAAACACATGATCTAGTTATCGTTCTGCTTATAGATTTTTGTTATGCTAGTTAGTGGCCGCCTCCCGACCAAATGAAGATTCCGGACGTGACCAGGCATGATTCCGTCACGCTCATAAAACAAAAATCCGACAGACTGACACAGAGATACGGCCAGGCTGCCGAAATCGACCTGAGTGGATCAACCGGGTTGGTTGCGATGAAACACTGAGAACTGAACACTACGTGCAACGTTGACCGATGTCAATTAGACGGCCACACCTTAGCTCATCAGTAAACCTGACACAATTGAATTTGTGAACCACAGGATTGCCGACAACAGCAACCATAACAACAGCAGAAGCAGCAGCAGAGAGGCGACTGCTGGAGAAAACAGAACAAGCTGGTTGCTATACAAGATCGTACGAGCGGTAGCACGGGTGGCAATAAGAGTACTATATATATATGTATATATATATTTTATATATATATATATATGTACACGTGGAAACGCTGCGCCCTGTTCGGGGCACACTTCTGAAGTCGTCTCGGCCTGGCCTCGTCGAAACGGACACGTGACAGCCACAACACGCGCCTATGAGGCACATTGGCTTAGCTAATCCATCGTGATATGTGCAACATATACTCAATATATATATATACTATAACATATATATATATGTATATGTATATATATATATATATATATATATATTATACATATAATATATATATATATATATATATATATATATATATATATATATATTATTTATCTATATTATTATAATATTTTGTGATGATTTATTAATCATTTACAATACGTTTTGCCCCACTTTCGGCAGTGCTCGCCTAAAAAAAAAATATATATATATACATATATGTATATATATACTATTTTTCTACCGCTATATATTGCCGCTTGCCGTTGACGGTTATTGATACGGCTGTCTTTCGGGTCACTTGTCGGCTGTTGTTGTTAGTTGTCGGTGTTACCACTCTACCCTGTTGGGGCTGACCGAGTGCCTCAATTCTGTTCGATCCCTGTTGTTGTTGCTGCTGCTGCTGATGGATGTTGTTACGGCCGGGTCGTTGTTGTTGTTGCTATTGTTGTAGTTATTGCTATAGCGGCCGTTTGTCATGATACCTGGTGTTGACTCCTCTGCACCTATGAAATAGATCTGTGTAGGTATGGCACGTGGGATAGCGACACGAGACGACCGACACAGAATCTGGCACAATAGATCTATAAGACAACAACAAGTCGTATGTGCCCTGCCCTGTCGTCGATTCCCCACCTGCTGCCCAGAGCACCTAGCAACCAAGCATACATAGGAACAACGACGTCACTTGCAGCAACAGCAACAACAACAACAACACCAGCAATGACAAAATTAACAACATCAACAACATACAACAACATCAGCAATGACAAAATTAACAACAACAGCATTAACAACAACAACAACAATAGTTAAATTAACAACGATAACAACAACAATAGTTAAATAACAACGAACAAACATTAACAGCCGCAAACACCTTAATAATATAGCATTGTCAACAAAAAGACAACAAAAGTAAAAGTAGTAGCAGCTGCCGCATCAGCCTATTTCTCTGTTACCGGTGCTATCCACCTCCACCACTAAAGGCGAATAGGAAACCGTAGCACGTATTGTTTATGCGCAACTGCCGTCTACGAGTCTAAACGTGCCACCACTACCGAATAACCAACTGACTGTTGACTGTCTGACTGACACGCTCCATACTGACACAATCTCTCTACAGGTCGGCCGCTCACCTAGCCGCCTGCATTGGTGTCGCTACAGTTACCACCACTACGAATGTCACCGCTGCCGTTGCTGCCGCTTACGATTTTGTGTGCCGATGTACGACGAAAACAACATCGTCCACATCTGGTTACCGATAAGATTGACTCATAGTGAATGAGTGGGCTCATGTGGGTCTGTCAGAAGACGCCTCAAAGAGATGATAGCAGCAGGCTGGCTGGCTAGGATGGTAGACTAGCTTCTGTTCGTCTATGTACGGCAGGCAGTGAGTGACAGAAAGAAAGTGACGGGGATAGCTAGGGAGAGAGACAATGGTACATGTTAACATTACCTTAAAAAGGTTGTTAATGGTAATGTTGTAATGGTTGGCTACTGATAGCAAGATAAAGTTATGAGATATGGGGAGAAAAAGCCAGAGAGATTAGAGAGAAATGGGGGGCTGAGAGCAAGAACGCTACACGAGAGACAAGCGAGACATCGTCCAAACTCTAACAATGAGCGTCAGAGTATTACGGGTAGTCAGTAATAGGAGTAGTAGTAGTAGTAGTAGTTATCATAGCCGGCGTAAATTTGATCACAATAATCACAACCTCATCATCATCATAATCATACGTCACGGTTGTGAAATTCAGTCAAACGCGCCATGAATATCTTGTCGTCAACATGTTCACGCTTATGATGATTATTGTGATTTGAGCATTGTGGTGTGGAGGATGCATTCGCTTGCGCCTCGCGACCGGAGGAGACACACAGGTGCGTGGGCGGGTTCGAGTCCCACCGTTGCATATATGTATTTTAGGGGGGTTTGTCTATGAAGCAATGCGAGAAGCAGTCCCGTGGACGTTAAATCTTGGCCGAGGCTAAAACCCCCCGAAAAGTTAAATTTAAAGTTGTAGCAGTAATAGAAGTAATTAGCGATTCCGTGGACGCTGAATGTTGGCTGAGAGTTAGCCCGACCAAAAAACAAAAGAAAACTTATAGAAGTAATGGCCTCTAATCGTAGTCAAATTAGGCAGGCGTAGTCGCAGTATGTGATAGTGTATACGCAGATGTGGTAGTCATGAATGCTTTCAACTGCATGAACATCACACGGCCGACCTCCGTCGTAGTAAGCAGTGGACGAACGGACAGCCAGCTTGAAGCGGTCACGGCGCGTCACGGAGCCTGTGCTGTGGTGACGCGCCGATAGCGGCCGTGAACACCAAGATCCCCCCCACCGGCGCTGATGCTGCTGCTGCTGCCGCCGCATGGCGTGACAGAATCGCGCGCTCCCGTACAACAAGGAGGGGGGGGCGGGGGGTACTGTTTTATCGGCGCGTGGTGCCAGCGAGCATCATTCGTGTCATCATCACTATCATCTTTATCTGCATCATCACCATCGCAGTCATCAGTAGCATCGTGCCCAGCACCGACTTGGCTAGATGATTTCTGTGACCGGCCGCGTGACGCACGGGGGTGCATCTAGCCTCTGTTCTTGTTGTTGTTGCTGCTGCTGCTGCTGCTCTATGATGCAGTATTCTATGCAGTAGAACCGAATCGTCGCTGTTGTAGTCGCTCTAACAATAGTCAAAATTGTTTCAGCAGTATAAATAATTGTACTACAAGTGGTAGTGGTGATGCGAATAATCGTAGAATAACGAGTAGAAGTAGCCCAAAATATAGTGGAATACGTAACGTATTTGTAATAATAAATAATACCACCTCCCTATTTAGAAGTTATGCCATAGAAGTGAACGGCAACGACGACCATGACGTACAACTCGCTATTAAGGATAGCACCAGTAAGAGAGAAATAGTATAAACACTGCTACCCTTGTTGTTGTTACTGCACTTGTTTATGCTGTAATCGTTGCTTTTCATAGTGATGTGGTTAAAGCTATTGTTGTTGTTGTCATCTCTACGTCACTTTCTCTCTCTCTCTCTCTATCTGTCACGGTAGCGCCCGGTCAACCCGGTGTGGGGCCCGTTGACGTCTCTCAGCGACGACTTACGCTGTGCCACTATGCCGTTGTGCGGTTGCTGCTAGCGCTAAACAAACTACGGAAAAACAAAATGCACTAGTATGTCGTACAATCGTACTATGGCAAATAGACTACATTGGGCCAGCGTGTCCAATGTACTACTGGCTTGTGATATGAGCGCCTCTGCAGTTAGCCTCGTCGTCGTCATCATCACAACGACAACGACGACCACCACTAACAACAACAACAGCAACAACAACAACAACAGCAACAACAACAACAGCAACAACAGCAACTAACAACAACAGCAACAACAACAACAATGCCAACGCCGGGCTGCTGTAGGCGCCGCCCACGCACGCATGCACGCTGCAGCCGAAGTGCAAGCAAGGCAAGATGAGGCGATGCCTTTGCCGTCGTTGCCTCCTCGGCATCATCAGCTCACGCGACGACCGACCACAACGAGACGCAAACAGTTGTTGTTGTTGCCGCCGCCGCCGCTCGCCCGTCCGTCCGTCCGTCCTATCTCCAGCAGGCCGACCGATTGTCACGGTCTCCACGGCGGTGGCGGCGGCAGCGGCCGCCCATGTTTCGCCCCTCCGCCTCACGTGTCTGTTGTGCGTGGCTGGGTATGTGTGGGCGTCCACGCGGATGTTTGTCTGTGTGGGGGTGGGGTGGCTGTGTGAGGGTTTGTATGTGTGAGGGTCTGTGCATGTGTGGTGTCGATGTGTGCTTGCCCCTGCATTGCTCCCTTACCTTCCACTCCAAGCATCATGCTCATAAGCACCATCATCATCATCATCATCATCATCCCCATCAACATCATGTTGTTACCGCGCGCTTTGCGTGACAACGCAACAACAACAACTGCAGCAACAACAACAACATCAACGTCAACAACATCAACATCAAAAACAACAACAACATCAACGTCAACAACAACGACGGTGGTGCGAACGCGACCCATGGACGTCGCAGCAGCAGCAACAGCAGCAGCAACAGCAGCGAGCACCAGCAGTGAGTGACAATAACATGATTGTCGCCCAACACACGCTTCCCAGCGCCAGCGACAACGTCGTGCTTCGCTCCGGCCACCCTGCCTGGCGACCGCCGCCGCCGCCGCAGTCACAGCGGGCGCCGGCGCCACCGCTGCCGCCGCCACCACCACGTCGTCGCCGTCATTGTCGTTGTTGTTGTTGTTGTCGTCGTCGTCATTGCTGTTGTTGTTGTTGTTGTTGTCGTTGTTCCTGTAGGTCAAACACCACGCATCCACACTCGAATGGCTGACTGACTGACTGATTGGAGTGAGTGCGGTTTGCTCTGGCTGCTGTTACCGCTACTGCTGCTACGCCTGCTGCTGTTGCTGCTGATGCCGATGCCGCCACCATCGGCAATTTCTTGCAAACCACCTTCCGGTGGTTTGCAGGCACTTTCCCGTACGTAGGCACTTCCTTCCATTGGTAGACGGGGCGACCTACCTGTCTGACGGTACGGCATTGCTCGGTCTGTCTAGCTGGTAATTGTTGCTGCGCTGCGGTTGTCGTTGTTGCTGCTGCTATAGCCGTTATTCCTGTAGTTGTTGTTGTTGTTGAAGCTGTAGTTGTTGTTGGTGTTAGTATTGTTGCTGCTCTTGCTGATGATGTAATGCTTGCCCCTGTATTACGAACCAGCTGAGCCCTCGCGTCTTGGTGGCGCGTGAAGAGCGCTACCAAGTTTTGGCGCCAACTTCGCAAGCTTTACATGCCCAGGCGACGAGATTGGGCACCGTCCAGATCATCACAACATGATCAACATTGCCCAGCCTACCAATCATCAACCAGCCAGTGGTGGCAAGTGAATCGACCGGGCAGCCCAGTGCGTGCAACTATCCGGCAGAGGAGAGCAGCCTTACTCAATGAGATACACGTGCACGTGTAGATCAACCCCTCGTCCACCCTCGGTCAACAGCAACTGCAATTAACTGCAACGGCCGTATTTCGCGACTCGCCATGCTAGCTCAGGAGAAGGAGGAAACGGAGTAGGATGCTAATTCAGTTCGAAGTTAAGGATGATGGATGTTGTCATCCGGCTCGTCTGTAGCTGACTAAGCCGACCGAACGACCACGTTGTTATGACGACCACTGCCGCTGTGTCTGTCTTTGTGGATCATTACCTTCAACCAGGAATTGTGTGTGAGGATTTGTGCTAATCAAACAACTAACTAAGTGATCGACTTTGATTTATCAGAATCAAAATCAGTTAAAATCGAATTCAAGAAGAGAAATTGAACCTTCGCACAGGAGTCTCAGCAGCCCTGTTGAAAGCTAGCCGCGGTGCTCGTGGACAGGCAGAAACGTCGACCTGGGTGCTTAAAGTGTCGCGTTTTCTTCGCAGTCGCCGAGACTCTGTTGTGCATATCTCGGTTGACCACTATCGTGTTGCGTGTCAGCTGTTGTTGCAGTTGTTGTTCCTGTTGTTGTTCTGTTGCTGCAGTTGTTGTTCTTGTTGTTGCAGTTGTTGTTGTTGCTACAATCCTGCTAAAGATCAAAGTGTCAAAGTGGAAGAAGTACAGCAAAGGATACGACAGCAAGCTCGTGTGAGTGTTAATTCGTCTGTTGCTGCCGTCATCGGTGTCGACCTGCCGTGAGAATGTGATAGTGGTTGCGCGAATAGTGTCTGCTTTCTCGTCGCATCGGTGGTCATATACCGACCTATCGGCATATGAGCGATGATAAACACAAACACACATACAGAGGCAAATGCATGGGCGTATGTGTCTGTGTGTACAGAGAGCTGGACGGATGGACAAATGTTTGATACGTGATAACTGCTACAGCCTACGAATATTAAACATATCGTTCGAAACTTAACTCGGATAAAGCCGGTGCTGTTGAATGTTGCTGTTGTTGTTGAATGTTGCTGTTGTTGTTGCTATTGTTGATAACAACAAACACGACGACCACCACAATACAACACTTCTTCGAGTTGACGTCTGAAAGACGATTCGGCGCCAAGCGGGGGGGTTGCAGCAGCAGCTACCGCTTCTACTGAGGTATTGTCGCACGCGTAAGGGTACTGCCGTCGAGGTTTTTCTGCGAGTCTGGCGTGACGAAGCGAGACGCAGCTCGAGTCCGACATGGATCTGGTACTCTCATCAACGACCTCATCCACGCCGGCCAGCGCTAACCCCTCGCCGACACTAACTCTGTCAACCCCACCGCCAACGGCCGACTTCCTCATGGTATCAACAGCAGCTACGCCTGTGTCAACGACGGGCTCAACTTCAGCGGTTCGACTGGCCATGTCGGGCTATTTTCGCCGTGGCCGTAATCGGCGTTCGGATAGCGACGGAGATGCCAAAAGCGATCTTTCGGTGTCGACGACAACCACAACAACAACAACAGATGAACAACACCTACGGGCACCCTCCAGACTCAGCCCCATGGCAGCGCTAAAGTTCGAGAAGCTGCGAATTTCGCCAGACGTGTTTCACTTCCGCCATAATCGCAAAGACCAGAAAGATGCCAGCCCGAGACGCGTCAAGGAGTTCCGCGCAGAGCATGAGAACCTGCGCGACTGTCTGTCGGACAGCGAAACGACTCGGCGAGACGTCTTCGATCGTCTTATGAACGGCAGCGTCGGCCACGTTCGTCGCCGAAAGCGAAAACCTCGCGAACGGTGAGTTGATTGAACTTGAACCAACTACCTCCTACTACATCGGGACATATGGGAACGAAAAATGCACATAAACTGATGCAGAGCATTCATTCATTCATTTATGCACACCTCCCTCCTATGCAAGATGCAGGCAACCGTCCGCTCCGTCGAAATCGCTCGACCACGTGAGTCGCTCCAACAGCAACTAACTGGCATTAGTTCGACGTCGGACCAAATAACATTATTCATTAGAAATGTCCACAATTGTTTGGCCTTTCAAGCATTAAGGTTCGAGGACAGTACATATAATATATATACATATATATAGACTTGTGTGTGTAAGAATAAGGGAATTTTCCTGGGTCCACAAATGTTTAAATCGGAAATTCAAACTGCAGAACATAAAAGCATATGTGCAATTGCAATAGCATGTATACAATAGAGTAATAATTTTAAAAAAATGTTAAAATAGAAAAAGTCTTGTGGAAACCGCATTGGCGTTAAATGAATACTGTGATTACTCCGACCCTGCATCACTGGAAGGCATATAGGCAAACTCGCAAACGGCGGAAAATGTTTACGCACAATTACATTGAGGATAAATGTCTCGCCCAGCTAAATGCCTTCTGAGCGCATCACAGAGCTCCTTGTTTACCCGTATACAAATAAACAAAAGGCGTTGTAAAAAGTAGTTAAATATAGATGACCAACCGTTTATGAATTGCCCCGTGGTTGACCACGTTCCACCATGTGCTCAACAGTCATTTGAGTCAATTTGGCAGACTTTTGCGTGTGCCTGACGCGTATCAACAACAACTATGCTAATAACAAGGCAAAACGACTCCATGATTGGTCATATTCCTCCAGCTTCCTATAGGCTAAACGACCGGCCGGCATACAATAATATATATATATATATATACGGGGGACACTGTGGAAGGACCGCTCTCTATGGACACCTTGTCAATTGTTATCGTTATTGCGCTAACAGGCAGTAATTCAATTGTTCCTGCTCGCCCAAAAGCGTTCTCACGCGGTTATGCTGAAGGCCGTTCAAGGTGCATATATATATATATATATATATATATATATATATATATATATATATATATATATATATATATATATATCAAGGTGCATACATATATATATATATATATATATATATATTCATATGCATATATTTGTCTGCGGAGAAATGACAAAAGTGGAGAAATAAAGTAATTGTGGCACGGTCATACTGTCACACGATTGTTTCGATCTCTGCTCTTTGCTCTTTGTGTCTCTCTGCTCGGCGAGAGAAGCTCCGCCGTTCTCGAAGCTCCCTCGACGGGATCTCCTACGGCGCAAGTGGAGCCATTGTGCATTGTCCCACCATTGTGTATCGTGGCGATTGTGGTGGTGGTGTTGTTGCCGTCGTCATCATCATCATCATCGTCTCCCTACAACTAGTATTACTACTGTTACTACGAATAGTTCAACTGTTATCTGCTGTTTGCATGAGACCGTCGGACTAACTACGAATGCTCTAGCTGTGAATAGCGCCGACCATGTCAATTGGGTGATTGCGGTGCAGTTCGTATGGCACTGGCTGTCAAAATCATTGGCGGGCGAAAACTTTTGCACACGATGTCTGCGCCGGCTAACCGCCTTGGTCCCCCTTACTGTATTGGGGTGCTACTCTACCTGCGCTTGGGGTCGCCATACCAGAAGGGGGGACCTTTGCGCGCATCGCTAATGTTGTAGACTCGTCTAGTAAGTAAAGTTTTCAGGGGGCTGACCCTCAGCCAAGATTTAACGTCCACGGAACTAGAGCTCACATTGCTTCATAGACGGACATGCCCCATAAATACAAATGTGGGGCAACGGTGGGGCTCGAACCCCCCGCATCGCACCTATTAGTGTCTCCTTCGGTTGCGAGGCGCAGACTTGCTCCACCACGCCACCACCGGGCTCGACTGTAGAGTCGTCTGTCCATCTGCCAGTCTAACTCAGTTGAAACTAGTGCTCGACCCCCAGTCGACCCCGCCTGCTTGCAACATCAACTTTATCGGCAGAAGCAGCAGCAGCAAGAACTATCAACTCTCTAATTGAGTCTACCCAATTAATTGTCACACTGGCAAAACCATAATGACGATATTATTGCGTGATATGCGCTCAGTCTACATATATATATATATATATATATATATATACATATATAGAAAGTCCAGTTGGTGGCGTTGTCGACTCAAGTTCAGACGTTTTTTTTTCTCTCTGTAAAACCGCCTACCAGATCTAGGCTATTAGGTTGTTTGACCTGTTCGACATCAGCAGCAATACAATTGCCAGCAACAAATATTTACAGACTATCATTCTGGCCGTTTGTATTCTTGTTGTTGCTTGTTGTCGTTCTTAACTAGTTATTTATTGTTTTCTGTTTCTTCTATTGTTCTCATTGGTCGTCGTTGTTGCTGCTCTTATTTGTTGTCATTAACATTGTCACTAATATTCCTATTGGTGGTTGTTGTCGTTGTTGTTGGCGTCGATTAGATGCATTCACTGGTGGCTTACGCTAGACACTAGCCTTCCTTTCGTAGCAGCTCGATTATCAGTACTATCAGCGCCGATTTTGGTATAATGTAATTGTTTTTTTGTTTCATTATTTGCGCAGTACATGACACGGATGTCTCCCGGGGAGACATTGTGCCAATGAAAGCACAATTGAGAGCGAGAGAGAGAGAGAGAGTTACGTAAATAACAACTTTAATAATATTCGATACATTAAACGCTTAATAATAATTTTTAATCATGTCGCTGTTTGATCTACATACTACAGCTATATATATATTTTTTTTTTTAATGCATACATATGCTTTGTGGAGTCAACGGGAAACTGATTAGGTGGCGCAAGTGCAACGGTGGCCTTATAAACAACGCCAACCCAATTACCATAATGGTGATGACTCATCTAACAGGGCGCAGGGCGCGAAACACGTTGTGACTGCCGGAGTTGGCTCTGCTGCACCTGTTGCACTTTCGCAGCCGTCCTCTGCTAAACCTTTCCCCCCTCTCCCCCCGCGCTCGCTCTCTCTCTCTCTCGCTCCCTCTCTCTCTGTTGCGCGGTCTCTCGGGCATGCGCCCTTGCGTTTACGTTCGCGTTGTCTAGCCGCCGATAGATGTACATGGCAGTTCGCAGCGCGCGAAACCCTCCCGCTGCTGCCCAGTCGAGGGGTAGAGGTCGCCCACCATACGATGAGGAAACACTGCCAGAGATAAGCAACGGCGCTTAACACGCTCCCCCTTTCTACACCAACTGCAGACCGACTGCAGACTCAGTGCAGATCAGCACACAAATGTTGAACGGATACTTAGGCGGGCAGGGGCAAGGGGAAGGGGGAGGGGGCTAGATCGAAAGAAGATGCCGATTCATCACATTGCACTGCGCCGCTGCAGTTGTTTCTGTTGTGGTCTAGGGAACCACAGCAGTCACCGCTGCGCTGGTCTTGGCTGGTCATCTACCGCGGTGTCGGCGGTTCGATCCTTGTTGTTGTTGTTGCTGCTGCTGTTGATAGAATCTTCTTTGAGCGATGCTCATTGAGAGTTACCATACAGATGCTGAGAGTGAGCAGCGACATGGGCAATTAGACAAGACCAGCAGCCACTTATAGGAGTGTTGGAGCAACCCCAAATTCTCAACAACTCCGCGTATGCTGCCCCGCTAAGAGTGCCTGATAAAAAAGGGTGACATGTGTAATAAATATGCATATGTATGTATATATATATATATATATATATATATATATATATATATATATATATATATACATACATATATATATATATATATATATATATATATATATATATATATATATCGATCTGCTAATGGAGCAGGCCCGAGCGCAGAGTGCGCACGATTCGTGAGCGCAGAGTAGGAAAAATAGAGGAAGAAGAGGCTGCAGTGCGTATTGTTTGGTATGAGGATGATGATCATGATGGTGGTGACCCTGATCAGACCCGGACAACGTCATGCTCATCACAGCTAATCACTGGTTAATGGTTCGCTCAGCTGTTAACGCGTCTTGTTGTTGTGCTTCCGGACGTGTGCCGAGTTTGCTGTTCCGATGCAGCTTGCCATAATGGGGATGCCACACGGGCGACGGCGCAGTTTCCACTGACTCATCGCCGCCCCACCTGCGAACGAACCCGCTTGCTCGGCCTTTTTGCCAGCCCACGGCCCTCCTTCTCGCGACAGTCCCATCTATTTCATTAATTAGCAAATAATTAACAAATGCGTATTTCACTGAGAAGATGAGAAGATAATGTAAAAAGAGAGTGAGAATTGCGCAGTAAGAGTAGAGAGAGAGAAGATAAGAGAGAGAGAGAGAGAGAGAAGAGAGAGAGAGAGAGATGAGAGAGAGAGAGAGAGATAGATAGAGAGAGAGAGAATAGATGACAGAGAGATAGAGAGAGAGAGAGAGATATATAGAGATGAGATACATATATAGATATAGATATATATAGATAGATATATATATATATATATACATATATATATACATATATATAATATAAAATATTTATATATATAGATATATATATAAATAGGTGTCTGCGTGTCTAAAACATACCATGTCACATATGTCCTGACAGACCTTATATGTCTACATAAGAAGACCTGTATAAGATTTACCGAAGGTTTCGTTCCGTCCGCAGTTCGGTACGTCGTATGACACATACCACGCTATCTACCCTACAAATGTACTGACTCTGTATCACATAAACGCAATTGCGTACAAAATGCACCAAATCAACATGCTATATAAGTGCTATATACAATTTTTTGCCGTGGGGGTCATCTGGCAGCCATAGACGAAATTGTTTGCCGAGGTCAAAAGTTGGAGCTCGTTAGAGTCCTTTATAGTTTTCTTTAGGCTTTAGAGTCCCTTTTATGGCTTTAGAGTCCCTTATATCGGCGACAGCTGCAGAGCGGCAATCGGTTCCAGGTATTCGGAGGTGGGGGACGTCCAAAGACTGTCACTGCGTGTTGTTGTTGTGCGACTTTTTGAGCAGAAAAATGCGCTAATGCTGAGTGAAGCTTCGGTAGATTGTGGACGCATCTCTCGGCGGCAATCCTTGTTCAGCTGGAGAGGTATTTTATCACATACATGAAGCGAGGTCTCTTTTCAAAGCTTTTTCTTCCTCGGGCGACGAGGAGTCACTTTGGCGGAGGTCATCGATTACCGGAACCATTTCAGCATTTTTTGCACGATTGACAGAAAAGGTTTCCGAAGCCTTGGCCGAGATTGGCCACCTTGATATTTATATTTCCCAAGGCATTTGGAAGAAGAAATGCTATAACCGTCACGTATAGACAAGATTTATCGTGCACGGCTACCACCACCTTTTGTGTGCTCCACTTCAAGTTTTCTCTACCCATGTAACCAGTGCCGATGCCGATTCTTCTTGCAAGCCTTCGCTAAGCACAGCGTAATAAACTGTTAGACGCCTCGGTAATCCCTACTTCTGAACGTAGAACGGACGCTAACGTCGCAAAAGGCGTCATTAGTTTGTATGTATAATATATATATATATATATATATATATATATATATATATATATTGCAAAATGTTGTGGAGTTGTGAAATAATCAATAAATATTCTATATAACATTTATAATATATATGTGTACACGCTGTTCAAGAAGGATGACACTAGAGCTCCTACAAGAAAACACCCTGTGTGAGGACCTGCATGCAATGCGCGTTCTATTTCTAGAGACCACGTGGCAGGATTTCAAGCGATTTCAAGACGAAATGAAACAGGTACTTCGCTCTTAATTCAAATGGATGAAGTTATGGCAGACAACTCCATAGTGTCACATGCTGATGTACAACTTGACATGGTTTCCACTTTAGACTATATACAAACAACGATTGTTATATACATGAATACTAGGAAGCCTATGGTGTAACGTACAACATTATATATATATATATATATATATATATGTGTAACGTTAAACATTATATATATATATATATATATATACATATAAACAAATTGGTCAATGTATTCGGATAGGTTTACACGTGTGCAGCAAACATACCATGTCGCCGTATTCGTTCATGCGAAGCTGGTAGCTGACTTCGCCTTTAGCGTGACGGAGGTTATGCTTAACGATCATGTGCGAGTTTTGCATGAAAATCTTCCTGCGAAACTGGTCCACAATTGGATTTTCGTAGTCCTTGTTGTGGCGAGCCTGTTAAGAAAAGACCAATTTGTTTATATATATATATATATATACAAAATCATGATTTATGTATAACCTAAGTAATGAGACAATTGTTATTTTTACACATAAGCAAATAAAATAAATATATTAGAATATATCTAGATAATATATATAAACTACATATACTGTCTACACACGTTTCTCTCTGGCACGCGGCCTTCTTTTCGGACGACCTTCACACGACTTTCCCAATACAACTATTCTGACAAACACAATATTTGCACTATAAAGCTCAATAGCTTCTTCGAGTATGATTGAGCTTACCTTAAAATGCTCCCACTCGGCCTCGAAGAGTTCATCCAGTGAGATGGCACTGGCTGCCGCCACAAGGGCGAGCGCGCATAGCACGACCTTCATCTGCAAAATACCAGAACGCAACAATCAGGGGTCAATACATAAGTCATCTGATGGGTATGTTACTCTTTTAGTAAACTAACAAAGACAAAAACGACAGCAAAAACACGCCATCAACATTCGATAGTCATCGTCAGTCCACGTGGACTTTTCGATCAACAGAGACCGAGTTCAGTTTGCATGTACACAAGCAGATAGACCATGACATGTTGAAAAACAAACACAGGATATTTTAATAAGATATAAGGCATTTTTCGCGCCTTTAGTCTACAGTCGAAAAGCCACTACGGCATTACTTCGCAGCTAAGGCATTACTACCCACTGCGTAGTGTCCGCAGCACCTGACCAACAGGTGCTGACACCTACCTATTCATTCGTGCAGGGGTTTTGCTACTCACAGCTCTGATCAAATTGGCAAATCTATCGAATTGCAAGACTCTACCGTGAATGGGTGGTGTGCAACGAGCTCGCGGTTTCGCTGTTGTCTTTCTGCCCTCCTGCTCGGTGATGTTGAAGGAGTGTATGAAAGTCTAGACTATGAAAGCTGTTGTTCCAGCGCTCGCAATCGACGATCACGTTTCACTTTGTCGATTCATCGATGTACCAATTAGCAGATCACAATGAACAATGAACGCGGCGTCGGCGAGATTCATTCATATATACATATACGTGTATAAGATGAGCCCGCCGCCGCCGCCGCCAATCTCTCTGCAATCTGTCAAGATGGCGTCGTCAAGTCAGTGGACGGATCGACAGACGCCCTTTCCCCAGCTTATTCCTGAGATGAGAAGCGCGCACTTCAAGTGTGTTTGAACCAGTCAAACTACTATTGTAACAACAGTGCAGTCGATCGTCGTTGCAGTTGAATTGCAGCAGACGCAGTAGTGTCCCCTCGTTGTAGTGAAACGATACCGGGCCATAGGCAGCAGGCAATGGTAATTTGCCGAGGACATCAATGGTAATTTGCGCGCACATGCAGGAAGACATTGAGTGTGCCAGGATACTGGTCGATCTCCCGAAAGTCTCGATTCGAATCGGGCCTCGGGCAAACTATGTGGTGGCGGCACGTAGACAAGAAGCTGACAATCGAGAGAGGATGTGGGTGGACGATAGACGTATGGAGGAGATGGTTTGGTGGTGGGAGAGCAAGGAGGATTTACTGGTGCATCTATGGATATATGATATATATATATATATATATATATATATATATACGGATTGATAGCTATGTAGTTGGATGATTCACAGACGGCCGGGCAGATGGAGGAAGAAGTGGAGAAGTCGTCCGCTAAATTAGCAAGCGTTGTCTGATTCTCTCTTCTTGTTGTCATCGTCGCCGTCGTCGTCGCCGCCTTGGTTGCCCTATTGACGACATCCGATCGGCCAGTATGCACGCGCAAGCCGTACAGCAAGGGCAGTGAGTGCATCTTTCCCTCTTATGATCATGGACATCATCCTCATCCACATTTTGATCAATATCAACAACGCCATGATCTACCACGGCATATGTTCCATCATCATAAACTCCATGACCATCTACGACGGCACACCATTCACCTCCACCACCACCACCACCTCCACCACAACACAACCACAACTATCAAGGTCGTCATCACTGTCGACGACGATTCGCACCAAAGAAGAAGAAGACGACACAGAACACAATTCAACGAGCAGCACAATGAAAGAACGTGCCAACCCACATCGAGAATAGGCAGAAAGAGAGAAGGCAGACAAGCTGTGTAGCTCGCGCAGCTCGATACACCACAAGGAGCAAGCGAGGAAAAGTAGACAGACATAGATAGGGCAAGAGTAAGATAGAGCAAGTGGAATGCTGGAACAGAGAAAACACGAGACCTACAATATGGATCGAGAGTAGGAACGTAAACAAAATCAACGTGCTCTGTGTAAACAGTAGCAGAAACAGCGGCAGTCGTCGGGGCGTGTAGCCAGAAGAAGATCAACGGACACTCAATCGAACAATAATAACACGCAGAGAACTTGAATCGCTGATCAACAGCAGCATCGACATCTGTCACGTATTTGAGCGTCAACTGTTTCAAAGTCTACGGTTTTTCTCGGTTTACTTTTATTTAAAGTTTTTTTCTTTTCTAAAAAGGTTTTCCGTACTTAGTACAACGGCAGAGCTAGAACTTGGTACTCAATAGCAGCATCGACATCTGTCACGTATTTGAGTGCCAACTGTTTCAAAGTCGAACGTTGCGTTTTTGCGTTTTACTTTGATTTACATTTTTATAAGGTTTTTTTTCCGTACTTAGTAGTACGGCAGGGCTGGTACTTGGTACTGCGACACCTGAGAGCAGCAGAAGCAG
The DNA here is from genome assembly GCA_003439945.1 of Dermanyssus gallinae. NCBI lineage: Eukaryota > Metazoa > Arthropoda > Arachnida > Mesostigmata > Dermanyssidae > Dermanyssus > Dermanyssus gallinae. The sequence goes on along the minus strand of QVRM01002647.1, from coordinate 11,748 downwards.
CGGCTGTAAGAGTAGAATCCAGGGGTAGAATCAGAAGACATAAATACACATAAATGTTCACCGCCATACTGTCATCAGAGATGTGGCTACTTGTGGTAACTGTCGTGCAGGCGCTAATTGTAGTGTGGTACGGTAAATCTGCGTATTACGTTTTTATTGATCAACGTGTTTTTATGCTGCATTCAGGTTGAAAGCACGATGAGTCATCGAAGAAAAGACTAAGCCGAATCATAGGGTAACGCGAGACGAGACGAGAGAAGAACACAAACAGAGAGAGAGGAGAGGGAGAAACTGTTGCGAGAGAGAGAATATATAGTAATCGGCGATTTCGTTGTTCTTAAGTCTGAATTTTGGTTTGTTCGCATACGAGCTTCCACGAAGAGTACACCGAGTGCGTCTGTTGACTGTGCTCTCAGGTGTGTACGAAGTTCCATGCGTCTGCCTGCCTGCCTGGCCTTTGCGAAGAGATCACTGCACTGCCTCTCTCGAACAACATGCCGCGAGCAGCTGACTGTATAATTGTATAATCTGTATAAGTGTTTATGTTATATGCATAATATGATGATGAGGATGTTCTTAAGTCTGAAATTTGCGTTCCTGCACTGCGAGCCTGTTCCGTAGTCGTGTGCTTGGCTGTATTGGCCATACACCGCGCCATCACCATATTGGTTAACCGTTCTCGCCGCTGCGGTCCTCCCTGCCACAATTATCATGCATCCGCAATCATCATTGAAGTGAACATAGAAGAAGTATGTAGTAGAACGCTAGGTATTTGGCCTGCAAGAAGTGACGCAGCTAACGTACGACTGTGCTAGTTAAGCCTGCTCGTAGACGTCGTCGTCGTCGTTGTTGTTGTTGTTGTCGTTGATGGTGCCGTTTTGAAAAATACGCACATCATCCGCCCTCTTGAGAGAGAGAATGTGTATCTTGGATATAGGTGTATGCGTACATGGCTGAGCAGGTGAATAGTGATATCGGGGACGACGTGTGAACGGTCAGCACGAGACACAGATATATATATATATATATATATGTGTGTGCAGAGAGAGAGAGAGATAGACGGGAAGTGACTTGACGGTGACGCTCGAGTACCTCCCTCTTCGCATGTACGTATATCTGTATATCTATCTGCATGTATGTTATTATGTGGGTGCATGTCGTCTGTCAGTCACAATGAAAGCTCACACAAGCTTCCTGGACACGCTTCCTGGATAACGTGGCGGTGGACGACCGCAGGGATAAGGCCGCCGACGCGTGACGCCGAGTGACAACGATTCCGCGGCGGCCAAACATGAAAGCATGAAAAATCGTCGCCCGCCCGCCCCCCAGCCTCTCTCGTGCGTGTTTATTTCCACATTTGGTCTAGCCCATAAGGTTTCTGCGTATAAAGGAAGCTGCTGAATTAAATGTACTTCCCCCGCCGCTACAAGTAATACTACTACTACTAGCACGTTCGCGACCAGTGCAGCCGTAAGCTAAAAAAAAATACGAGGGTCGATATCGAGAGCGTCGCAGGCGATAAATAGACGAGAGAAAAGAGAACAAAAAGAGGAGAGTACGAATAGAGGAGAAAAACTAACCAACTGCTGACAGATAGAACGACGACCAATGTACATGGGTATCGCATAACAATAAGAATAATAGTTAGCGGCCTAACCTAAACGATGGTTTGTCATCGTCGCCATAACTGGCATCTTATCGGAAGAAGAACTACGCAGTAGCAACCGCTAGAGCACGCGCGATCCTTGAGCACCACCTTGACCACCACAATAACAACGACAACAATAACAAGGGCAAGAACAATAACAACGGAAACCACAATTCTCTCTCGGGGTCGACTTGCAGATGATTTGACATTATGCGCAAGCTTGAAAACACCTCGCCTCGTCACCTGAACCCCACCGAACACAAACTACGCTGCAAGAAACGCATTCCGAGCACTCAAACAATCTAACTCCCTTACTTACAAACTCACTTTTTTCGTCTCTCGATTTACCCATCTTTGAATAGAGAAATAAAAAAAACTTTTCTCTCTGCAAAATCTTCTCGCGCAAAAATTCTCCTGCAAACGAGCTCGAGGCCCGCCCTTCTCCTCCAATGGACGGAGGAGGTATTTTAAGGTACGGTAATTACTTACGTACTTACATTTTACGTAAGTAATTAACGGTAAGGGAAAACTGCCGCTTACACACCCAGGTCCGAATATGCGGTAAATAAATTGATAAAGAGTCATAATGCAAATATATATATATATATATATATATATAGTTGCCGCCGCTTTTGTTGTGATTCTCCCTTGTAGGCTTCTCGCATATCGACAACAATTATAAGAACTCCTCCCATAAATCAATAGCTGCGTCTAAGTATGTTGATCCTAGAATTAAGTATTAAGTTCTACTTGGGAAACAAAGGACCAATACTGCTTGTTGACTCGCCGGAAGACAATGATTGTCATGCAAATGACGAACGGTCGTTAGTCGATTATAGGCAATATTAAAATAGCTCTTTTCCTGGTTTGCAAGCAAATACATGGTTTAAAATGCAGCAGCAGTTGCATTTCTTGTGCACGTGAATATACTTTGCTAATCAAACGGACCGCAGCCTGCTTGCTTCTTTCTTTGTTTCTCTCTCACTTTATTTATATGCGCGTGCGTATGTATTTATATAAAGGCCTTTTAACTCGGGTTAATCACTATTCTGCATACAAGCAAGTCATATGTTCGAGCGTTGCGTACCTGACACGTGTGAGTAGCGTGCATCGCATCTACACGTTCCGCGTGTGAGTTTGTACATCAAGAAATCATCGTGTTTTACATGCGTATACATACACATATTTGGCTTATGCGGTCGGGACCTGTATGAACACAGAGGTGTCTCCTCAAGGCATGCCAACAAGTGGACACGTTTTTTTCTTCATTTGAACTGTACAAGAACCAATTTAGACTCATCTATACTTCGGCTATCCACGGAACTCAGTCCCAATTCTAGCGGGGGGCGTACGTTTTGTCCGTTGAAGTATACGCGAGTTATATATATATATATATATATATATCATTACGAGCCTGTGGTGATATTGATCAAACTATTGCTCATTTTACCCAATCTGGTGTGGAAATAGGCCACGTGTTGATACCTCTGTTCGACCGCTTTTTTCAGAAGAACATCGTCATTCGCTGTATCCACCAGCATCATTCTGTCCGCCAACCTTATTTATGAATACGCAATCCGTGGAAGTTCTGAGAATGATTTTGTTTCTGGTTCCTGCTATGAGTATGCTTGCTGTCACCGAGAGAGAGATAGGCATAAAACGTTCAGATGTATCGCCCGAAATAGGCATATAAAATGACAAGCTCTTTTAGTGATAGCCTTACAATAATGGACGACCCTATCTATATACGTTCGCACATCGATGTTTTTCCCAGATACTTGTACAGCACCTGTCTCGAGCTGTATCGCTCAGCTGATTACTGGCCGTCTGGGCGTCGCTGTTTGACACGCTAAGGGTAATCGCACCCCCACTTAAGCTTTTCTTTTTATTGAGTAAACTATTCCATGAACAAGATGTGAATGTCATATATATATATATATATATTATATATATATATATATATATATATATATATATATATATATATATGACTCGAACATCGTGTTAATAGAGATCACTTGCGAAATTGTGTATATATATACATATATATATAGAAACGATTATTCATGAATACGCTATTCTTTTCTTCGAAGCTCCTCAGCGTCCATGCCACACTGAGCAGGAAAACGCACACATATGTGCCGACGTCCGTCGCGTGATACTAAGCGTATTTCTGTGAGCAAAATCGGCAGCAGCAGCAGCATGCGTCCTATCCTCGCTACGAGAAATGGACTTACACAACTGGAGTTGATGGAACTGATGCCGAAACCTGCCGGCTTTGCGGCAATCATCAAAACTTCTGTCCCAAACTCTTCAGACGCGACGGATCTATCTACGCGAGCTGCTTCTGCTGCTGCTGATGACGACAACGGCATTGTTGTAGTATGTGTGGGTTTGTTAGTGCCACAACCGGTAACCGGTGGTAGGTGTTTTTGCTCGAATGGAGAATGGAGCGCCCACTCGCCACGGTGTAGTAAAATTTTCGGGTTGACCCTCAGCCAAGAAGATAACGTATACGGGACTGCTTTTCGCATTGCTGTTCATAGACGGACATGCCCCATAAAGACAAATGTGCAACGGTGGGGCTCGAACCCGTGCACCCCCATGTGGTCTCCTGCAGTCACGAAGCGCAGACGAACGCAGCACGCCACCTGGCTCGACCCGACTACTACTACTACTATTACTACTACGACTACAACTGTCAGAAGTTGCGTGTCAGGAATGCCAGGCTGGCCAAGGCCAGCCAAAGTGAAAACGGGATGATATCTCATCATGTCCTGTCTCTGCTAGCTATCTCTGCTACCGAGGCAGTCGACATTGAATGTCAGTTGACACCGGATACTGATTGACTAGACCTGCAGAGTCCGTCGCTCTCTGGTTGGAGAAAGAGCGCGCTTGTCTCATTGTATGCTGTGCTGTTCACCGCTTGAAGGGATATCATGCGTCCTTTGAACTCGACTAGCAACATTCCATGTTGCTTACACAGGTTCGCTGTGTTAACCCTTGACTAATCAACGTAGTTAGAGTGCGTACATCGCATTCTTGTGGGCGGACCACATTTTAGTCAAGCGCGATACTAGCCTGGATGAATAAATGAAGAATCAGGAAAAGATGAAGGAGAGAGGGAAGAACTCTCGAATATCGTCTGCCTCATACATGGCTCATACTCTGAACACACCTGTTTGATAGTGCAGAGCAGACTATTTCTCGGTAAGATCATTTCAGGGTTTTAAACTGAGCAAAGATAGAATAGGGCCTAAGTCGACTATGGGAGAGTAGACCAGAACTCGAGCAGCTAAATTTCAATGCAAATGAAGTACGTTTTCAATACTCAAATCAAGAGCAACAATGAATCACATATGTCTCAGTAAAAGAAAAGGTGAAGTATATTGCGATTGCGATTGTTGTTACTATTATAATTTTGCGTTGATGTTGTTATTGCTCCTGTTGTTGCTGTTGTTGTTTGTATTGTCGATGGGGATCATTGACATGCGAATCAAGCAGAAAACCGCGCAGAAAACAACATATTTAATCGTCGCCTCGCTCATATAGACGTCCATCAGTAACGACCGCATTTACGCCTTTAGCCGTAATGGTAGTGTAACAACGATCAAACCAGCAGTAAATTCTAGTATACAAGGATCGTTGTTTTTCAAATCATTCATAGTGGTGCCTTGGCTTCATGGACTTCATGAAGATGACTGATTGATTATTGTCATTGTTGTTGTGGTGGTGGTGGTGGTGTTGATGACCTTAGTGGAATTGTCTGTTGTCGCTCATGCGTAGAAGTAGCAGTTGTTGTTGTTGCTATTGTTGTTGCCGTGACTGCTGTTGTTGTTCATCTTCCTCCAATTTTTGTTGTTTTTGCTGTTGTTGTTGTACTTGTGGTCGTCGTTGTCTTCTCTACTCCAGTACCAACGACAGTACAACCGCAATAACAAATGCATAATAGATACATACATACGTACACACGCAGGAAAACGATGAAATACACTGACTCACCTTTGACTAGGGGACGGGCGGGCGTTTCTGTGAGCGCACCAACAACAAGAAGAACAACTATGCGGTAGCGGCAATCCTCCGGCAGTTTATATTGATTGGTCCCGGTGCTGCTGCTGCTTCTGGTGGAGGCAGAGGTGGGCTGCACTCCAGCAAAGTTGCAATGAGCTAGCCTCACACTAGAGGCTACATACACTCTTGTCTTTGTTCAATACGACTCGAATGCTACACGAACAACGCGAAGAGGCGTCGTCGACTTGATCAAGTGAGATCTGTCGGCGACGTTATGGGGTCCGGGTTCTTTAAGGGCCGGTCGTGGTGGTGGTGCTGGTGGTTGTGGTTATGGTGGATGGTGGCGCCACTGCCGCCACTGTCTCTAGAGAAGGCGTTACTGGTGTTGTTGTTGCTGTTATTGTTGTTGTTGAAGCTGCTGCTGCTATTGTTGTTGTTGCTGTTATTGTTGTTGTTGAAGCTGCTGCTGCTACTGTTGTTGTTGCTGTTGTTGTTGCTGCTGCTGTTGTTGTTGTCGCGGTTGTTGTTGTTGGCGCGGTTGTTGTTGTTGTCGCTGTTGTTGTTGTTGCCGATGATAATGTTGTCGATGTTGTTGTTGTTGTTGTTGTCGGTGGGCTGGGGACGATACGATTGTGATGGTTGATGCCTGGTGTCTGTTGCCGGGCTGTCGCTCCAGCTTTAATGGCCGGAGGAGTGAGTGAATGCGGTGCGGCTGACGGAGTATACCGACCAGACCGAGCGGCGTCGTCGTCGTCAATGTTGTTGTTGATGATGGTCGCCGCTCGCCAACCGCGCCGCTCCGCTGTGTTGCGCTTCTTGATGTCTCCGAGGAGACATCTGTACGTCCGGCTGTCAGTCAGTTAGCCGCTCGCCTCACTCACTCACCCAGTCGCTGTTGGAGTAGTAGTATTCGTAGTAGTAGTAGTAGTAGCAGTAATAGAAGAAGAAGCGACAGCGCTGGCAGCAACAACAGCAACAACTCAATGTATAGCGATGACGACGGAACTGTCGCTCCCTCTCTACGACGCTCAGTTCGCCATAGTAAGCCAGGCGTGCCTTGCGGGAAGAAGGCAGGCAATCCTCAAAGGTCTGCTGGTGCTATGGATACTGGTGCCGCTGCTGCTGGTGTGGGGCGAATGCGTCGGGGATGATTGGCGATTATGGTTGGTACTAGTTACAGTAGTACCATAGTGCCGTAACGGTGGGGCGGGCTGGCTGGGCCGCCCGGCTTCCTCGGTGCGAGGACAGCGCAATGGCGGGGCCGGCGGCCATAGAGGCGATCATGGGTAGCGTGGTCAGCTCCCGTCAGTTCACCTCACCTCACCACAGCCATTGCCGTTTGAAGTTGAAAGGCGGTGGTGATTGATGGTGAGTGATGCGATCACCACTCCGCTTGTACGCTGGTACCGTCGGTTACCGTGGTGCTGTGGACTGGTGGTTTCAGCACCCCCCCGATGATTGATTATGACCTATGACTCATTCATTGACCGTCATGTTGTCGACCGTAGTATGTTGTTGCTTCTGTTGCTGTTGTTGTTGTTCCTGTGTTAGTGTTGTTGTTGTTGTTGTTTTTGTTGCTGTTTTGCTATCATTATTGCTGTTGTTGTTGCTGCTGCTGTTAGGATCACTATTGCTCGTCATGCCGTTGCTATTGTTTGTGTCGTTGTCGTTATTATTATCTCTCTGTTGCTGTTGATGCCTTCGTAACTAGTATTGAACTCTTTCACCATAATAGTAGCGATAAAATAAGAAGAGCGATACGATAGCAAAACGAGAGACAGAACGAGAAAGAAAAGGCGAAACGAAAAAACGACCAAACCGAAGAAAAGCAGCGAGGATCAATGAGAGTACCTCAAACGCCCTCGGTGTGAGGAGGAGGTGCAGTAGGAGAGGAGGAGTTGGAGGACGAACAAAATGGGGGGGGGGGGGGAAGGCGATGGAAGGCCGGGGGTGAAAGATTCCTCGAAATGACATGAAGACGCGAAAGGAGTCGAGAGGAAGAACTGCGCCGACCTGCGCAGAGCAAGCATTAGCAATGAGACATACGTACATTTCCTGCTGAATGAATGAACGCAGCCAGGATGTCGGATGATGAAAAGCGGCCAAAACGTGCGCGCAGTTGTAGCCGTTGTAGGATCCTTATCATAGTGATATTGTTGTTGTTGTCTTCCTTTCCTTTATGCTCCGATGTACAATGATAGCTCAGTATATAAATCGTTGTGGTCGATCGATATGTTGCCGATGCCAATGCAGTGAAGTTGTAGAAGTATATTTCTTCTCTATTTTTCTCTCCTTCATTCGTCGGTTGGCAGTACGTCGGTACTGCCTCCCGATAATTAAAAGCATCCTCCTTAAAAATGTGTTTTTAATGCTAGTCGCTCGACAATTCTGACGTATTCGGAAAGGTAGTAAGAAAGAGAGACATAGAAATTGACTGTGCTTTGGCTTGTGCAGAAAATTGTCTAGTGGATAGTTCTAAGAACTACGTAGGTCTGGTGTTGTTGAGCGTCGTCAACGTGTTTAAAGCATTCGTCATCAGTTCTATCATCGTTGTATAGAACGTAAGAAGCGGATCGTGTTGACCATCGAAGTGTTTACGCATCAAAAAGCTTTCCCAGGGTGGGAGCCACCACATAAACTGTAGTTCACAGAGCAAACTAGATAAGCAAACTAGAATATTGATTATAAGAACAATAATCAACATTCTAGTTCGCTTCAACATATATATGTACAGCAGCAACTCAGAAAGTCAACGGTTTAACGATCTATACGTTTTGTGGATTTCTCACGCGCAGTTCAGTTCATACTGACATACTGAATAAAAACGCGCTGTACTATTACAGTAGTATATAATCCACGACGTCCTTATAAATTGTAAAGTAAATGTACCTCAATAAACTGAACAGTTCAGCTGGGGCTACTCTTTTCTTTAGCCACAAGCTATTTAGCACAAATAACTTTTTGCTTAATACAGATATAATATCATTTTAATTCAATACACAATATCGGCTACGCAGTAACTCGTTTGGTTTTAGCAAGCAGTCTACAAGCCACCAATTTTTGCGTGAATCAAACCTTATTATTCCAATTAATTCGATGTTCAACTCGCAGGACCAATTGCGACGTATGAACATGCACAACGAAAGTCCCTTCCGGATTTTTAAGATCATTTCTTCTATATCGCCAAGTATGTGTGCAGCTTCTCTCCACCAAAGATAGCCAAATACATCATCTGTCTTGGGAATTAGGCCCCTGCTTGATCGTCTGCAGATCCGTGAGAACTCTGCTGATCGGTCTCCAATGCTTATGCAAGTACGAGTCGGCAGCCGCTCATGAGACTGTCTCGTCATAGGCGAAACACTTCCCACGTAACCATGACGGAATAATTACTCCATACGTTCATTTTCACCAGAACCTCTTATTTCGGACGTCGATGGAATACCGCCTCCTCCAAATGCCTTTTTTTTATTACGCTATTGGCGTCTGTACGCTTGGAGAACCTACTTTACGGGTGAACGCCGTAGGCATGAGCTGCTTCTACATATAATTTACACAAGAACACCGCTCGCACACAGGAACAACTATTCTTAACGCAATTTCCATGCGAAACGTGTTTAGGTTCAGCATAGAAGACGAAGGCAGGGCCGAAGACCTCCTGAGAGCTCTCTTACAAACTTCCTGCCATTATACATGTCTAGTATGTGTTGGTTAGTGAGCTTTTTAGTAGACCAGGACTCGTCGCTTTGCTGAGGGCACTTGCAGCATCTTTAACCCGGCATAACGTCTGTGGAATTTATATCGCACTATAGCAAATTATACTGACGCTTCTATTATGGTTCGAGTCGGCGAGTCGGCAAGTTGCCTGAGATCCTCAATGGTACCAACTTCGCATTCCAACGCATTGCTAGTCCACCTTTTTTGCTGAAATCTGCTGAAACACTGCCGAATCATGGACAAACTTTTTGGATCATTCTTTTATTTCCAAACCTGTTGGCCAGTACATTTCAGGCTATTCGAATTCAAGAAAATGCGAGTGGCTCTTACAGAAGCTTTCGCATTACTTTCACAGCCACTCTGACCGGGCGAGGCGAGATCACTGCCTGTACTTTTGTTTTTTTGTTTGCTGGCAGTGGCAATTCTTGCAGCTGTGCACCGTAGGCTGATCTGCAGGTAAATGGTTCAATCTAGCTGTCGCTCTAATTAAAAGTCGCTAGAAAAATTGCACCGAAGAGCAATGAAAAGCAGCACGGATTACAAATGCATTGCTTAGTTAAGGCATTACACATGGAAATGCCTGGCTTCATTTAAGAGTCGATACCCTGACAAGTGCACAGTTGGGTCGAGTATGTCACGTAGTCTTGCTATTATACATAATCATAGTCCGTAATATCCCCTGATGCCTTCACTACGTCCGGTTATTAGGCTACATGGGCCCATGTGAGCTTCTTTCCCAAGCTTTATCGTAATAGACAATATTAGATCACACTTTCACACACGTGTTTGTGGGAATAACTTTGTTTTGAGATTAGTAACGACTACATTTGAAACCGTATTAAATGAGTTAATCACACACTCTATTCTAAACAATATTAAAAGGAAAAACTATTTCGCACCAGTGTTCAGCAAAGACGTTTTCTCTGAGCGAACGTCTCAATGTCCGCCCGTTAAGGCTATAATAGTCATCGAATGCGGGTGGTGGTACTATACTTAATTAATTAAATAGCGGTTAGATTTGGATAGACCATCGTTTAAGACTTTGTGACTTTCTCCCTGTTGTAGTAATTGTTTGACGGTTTATACAGCAAAATCTACGGGGTGGTGAGTGTTTATGCTGAAAAAGCTATTTCACGAATCATTAGTGAGTCTGCTCGAATGAGCCGTAGGATTGGATCCGACGGTCTCTAATGAGCAAGTACTGGTGAGCCTATCTCAGTGAATCTAAGAAGCCAGTCTATTAAATAAACCTCTCCGCTTTAACCTACTCTAGTGGTTAATAACGTATCTTTAAAAACGGGTGATTGAAGATTCGAATCCATATATTTGTACTATATGTAAGTATATGAACACCTAATACGCTAATTATTCGCATTTGTTCCTACCCGTACTACATGCACCCTATATATTCCTAAACTCCTTAAACAGCACTTCCACGACTACTGTCAGACATCTTAATACAAATGCGGTGGATATTACATTGCATCATATTGATAAAATACGTCCTAATTTAAAATAAAATTATATATATTATTATGGTTTATTAACACCCAGGATGGGTAAAATTATAAACATATACATATAAAATTATATATATAAATTTAATTTTAAATTGCAACGTACTTTATCGATATGAGGCAATGCATATATATATATATATATATATATATATATATATATATATATATAGTATTCAGCTAAGCTTTTAGGTGTTCTATTTTCAAGAGTAATACAAGTTCATGAGCCCCAACTGACCTATAGTGCTTCTTTTTTCAAATAAGCGAGCGACATATTTAACCATATTCACGGCTGGTTGGATATTGTCTTAGTTAACTTTAGCCAGATATTAACATGCCATTCGTTTTCCAAGTGGAGATATTTAACGAATTGTTTAAACAATGTATGGCTCCGTGGATCATTTAAATATTGGCCTTTTAGAATAGAATGCTAACAGCTGACTAAGGCTAATAACGGGCGTCGTAAGCAGCCTTGGTTTTGGTAAATTTTCTAAAATAAGTAACATTACGTTTGGGCTCAATAGCATGCATGAACCTTGAAAGCGGATCGAGTAGGTGGTCGACCAGACCCTTCCGCCGAAGCAATTCGGCTTCCGGAGAGGTCGGGGAACGCGTGATGCTATCCATGTTCTTCAGTCGGAGACAGACGGGCTGTGGCAAAACCCGGAGGCCATTTGTAGTCAATTTGTCGAAGGCTTTGATAAAGCACTTCGAGCTTTCTGGTAAACTCATTCCGACACGAACGAGTTGGTGCTTCTGAGCGTAATTCCGGGCTTCTTTGATGAGGGACACCATACTGGTACCGGGTGAACCGGGTGTGTTTTTTTGGGGTAAGGCAAAATGCGGGAGCCCGCAAGG
>QVRM01002646.1:0-46811 GCA_003439945.1 Dermanyssus gallinae | reverse complement strand
TGCAGGTTACAGTTAATTTAACTGACTAAACTTACATTGGAGCATAGAGCTCACTTTGACGCTCTGCAGCAAGCCCTTTCGTACGTAGCCCGTCAGCATTTCTTACGAACGGAGCTGTCGATTGTACCCTATAACCTGTACAGGCTTTAAATTTAGATAAAAAGAGAGAACTATAAGGTTTTAAATTTAGGGTAATATAGAATTGAGCTGTAGTATCTTACGCTGGATAATGCACCTGATCATTTGACTTCTTAGAATGTTTCTCCAATTGTTATGTATATATGACCGCGCAAGATGGCTTAGTGGCAAAGCCTTTGCCTTGCATTCGGGAGGGGTGGGTTCGAGACCCAGAACGACCACTCTTGGAATTGGTTTGCATGGTTCCAATATAGACAAGGTAAATGCCGGAGTGGATTAAAAATCAGCCATGATATGAAAAAACCGTACGCAGGCATTAGCTTTACGAAAAAAAATATATATATATAGAGAAACAACAAGACTGAAAGCAACAGCGAGGATATTTTACATGACTATGAAACACTTCTGCTACAACAATATTTACTTGCCCATTTACATTTAAAAGACTAGACCACTGAGAGTGTAATAAGTCGCAGCGGTTAACCTTGAGCCCAGCTTCCTTGGGCTTACCTAAATCTTCACAGCACGGTCAATATCTATTTGAGACACACGGTGGGCGTCTAATACATATGTACGAGTAGGTATATATCTAAAAACCAACTAATTTATTCATTCAAAAAGTAATCTCCATTGTTAGCCACAACCTTCTTCCCCTATATTTGAAAGAAACTATCGACTCCACGACAAAGAATCCTGCATTTCGAGACATGTTTCAACGTTATATACTGCTTCCTGAGAAGTGAATTTCTTTTCTCCCAGAGAGTTTTGCAACGACCTTCACGAGGCTGTGTCTCGTGAAGGTCGTTGCACGTGTCTCTCTACCGTTTAGCCACTAGGAAGAAACTCGTGGTGGGACCCTGCCTGTTCCACGAAAGTCCGAGCAAAATCTTGCGCGAACGGATTAGCCTTTTTTGGCGTCTTCTAGAGGTTGGCCTAGTGTGCACCAACGATCCTAGGTGCGTAATAGGCCTTCCAGAGCAGGATTCATTCAGAAGGCTCCAAATATTCCGGAGAGCTTCTGCAGCAGTAGGCTTTTTTTTAGCTCAGACAAAATTGCTACCCGTGACAAGCATTTTTTGCTATATATTTTGACAGAATTCGTACATCCAAAACAATAAGATTACTATATATATATATAATCACTATGTAAAATATAAATATTACTTACCAGACCCATTTCGTCACCAACCTGCATGTGTTCGAGGCAATATCTACGACGGCTTATCCTGCCGTCTCTAGAGCCAAATAAATACCCGTTACTCGTATACCGAGTACTGAACAAGGTGAGCCTAGATCTGTTTGCATTTACCGCTTTGCCATTCAATGATGATGCTGCTGCTGCCATAGTGGATTATGGACAGCGTTGCCAAATAACTAAAGAAAATACACAAATACGCTCATCGCACGCAGTCAGTGGTGCATGTGCGAGGAGGTCCATTCAATTCGCTCAGGCTTTATATGCCTCGGCCGGAAAAGATGCTTTAAGGCAAGCATGCCGGCATGGCCACGCAGAAGAGCAACTGCCATAAGAATTTGCTGTTCGCCCTTGGGGTCATGCGGCGACATTGGCAGCGGCTTCGCCAGCATTAGCAGCGGCAGCAGCAGGCGAAAGAAAGGCGCGTGGGTCGCCCTTAGATAGCGCGTAGAGAAATTCAGGCAATGGGCAAGACTAAGTGCCTACGTTGAGCAGCCCGGCTCGCCTGGGCGGTGCAGTGGACGCCTTGTCGAGCCGAGCGTACGCCTAGAACCCAAAGCCAAGAGCCGATAAACATGGGAGCAGCGTTGGCATCGGCGTCGGCGATCGAGAGACGCGCCACCGAAACGTAGAAAGGCGTAGAAGCATGGACGCAATGATGCTAAGCGTCCAACCGACCGAACGGGCGAGGAAACGAAGTCCTCCATAGAAGCCCTACGGTCCTACCGGCCATTGGCAGCCGTTGGTAGTTGGTTCGTCTTAGCTGCTGCTGCCACGTGTTCGTTTCGCAGGCCATCCGGGCGACGGTCAGCCCGCCCGTGGCGCCAGGGCAGGCGGCTACGGTTTAACGTGGCCTGACCCTTGGCGACGATGACGACGGGACATTGGCGACTGGGTCGCCGCCAATGCCCCCGGGTTGTCCTGCCCCTGCGATTGGACAAACTAGACCGAAAGGATATATTTTCCGCTTGACAGCATCTTCTGGACAGGCCCGTATAGACGCACACACGTACACACAGAGTCATACGTTGAAGCAGGCACGCACATATATACATATATATATATATATATATATATATATACGCTACTGGAGATGCACAGTAAGACGTGGGATACGAACAGTCAAAGCTGGAGGGATGAGCAGAGAGAAGAAAAGGAACCGAGGAGATGCGTGGAGACAGATATCGAATCAGTGGGAGGAGGGGAGAGAGAGAGAGAGAGAAAAGAAAATAAGAGCCAAGCCTCGAAGCACGCAGAAAATCTCTGCGCCAGCCGGCGGAAGGCGTGGCGCATTGAGCAACCCCTGAAGCTCTCGGCTCATAGCAGCCGCAGTCACGGCAAAGCTGTCCACGCTTGCCTCAGATGGCCGACAGACAGACAGACAATTTCCATGCCACCCATTCCCAGCTACCCACACTCAGCTACCCCACTGCCAGCAGCAGCTTCAGGCAACACACAGCTATCACTTGGTTCTGCTGCTGCCCCTCCTCCTTCAGCTGAATTGAAGCTTGGGAAAATGCGCGACTAAGCAGCAATAGGAGCCGCAGACGTATCAGCAAAAGGACAGTAAAATAGCGACGTTTGTCTGCAGGCAGACGGACCGACCCGGCGGCCATCGGGGGGTGCGGGGGTGGAAAATGAAAGAGAGAGGAGAGGCGACGCGGGGAAGAGAGAAAGCCGGCCAACAGGACCGCACCGGACGGCTGGCCAGGCCAAGCGATGACGACGAAGACTTGCCGACTCAATGCCGGACCGGATTTGTCGACTAAAAGTGATACTGATGCTGCTGCAGCTGATGATAATGATGATGATGATTGTAGTTCTGCTTCTATTGCTGCCGCCCACGCAGCAGCCCCTGCTGCCGCCGCCACCGTCAGCCCCGCAGTCGCCAATGCTGACAGCATAGCGTACAACGTAGAAATGGCTCGATGGTGCCAACATATCTATTATTATTATTATTATTCTTATTCTTATTATTATTAAATGATTTCCAACTCGCCGGATGGTTGAACGTATGCGCCTCTAGCTACAGGCAGGCAAACAGGCAAACGTGACGAAGCGCAGAGAAATAGAGGGAGAGAGAATTAGGGTTAGTGTAAGTGGGAGAGGGGAGAGAAAGTTAGAGTGAGAGAAACTGGAGGTAAAACGACGTAAACCGAAGGACGGGGCAGAATTTCCACCCAAAAGCGGTTCTTCGAAGCAGCTGGTGTGAGTATACGAATCTCGGCCGCGGCTGATGTCACCAAGCAAAACGCAGCTCCAGCCGGCCAGTGGCGGTTATACTGGCGACGACAACAACGATGGTGATGATTATGATGATGATGGTGGTGATGGTGGTGGTGGTAGTGATGATGCCGATTATAGTGATGATCCTGGTGATGGTTAGGAATATAATGGCGCTCAAACTCAGCCAACGAGAAAAACTCAGCCAACCAAAAGGTCACAGGAAGAGGGTGGCCACCCCGATCTCCGTAAGATTCGCGCGTCTCAACTCAAAGCCCGCGGCGACGACGACGATGACGACGATTTCTAGCATCAGGCGCAGCACTTGTGTGATGATTTTTTTGGCTGCGAAGGATGTATTCACCACTGCCTTATTGTCGACGGAGTAAGGAATAGTAGGCGCAAATGTATGCGGCGATGCTTTCTTTGTTATGTACGTGTATCGATGCCGCTGATTCAATGCCGCCATTTTTGCCAACCTCTGCGGAACTACAATAGTTACCAATAAGTTCAACAGAGAACGCTTGCACTGAATGGGGGCGTGAATTCGTACACTCGAACGACACTAAAATCATTGCGGTCTCCTTGTTGAACATAGGATATTAGGCGAAGAAGACTTTTGACGCGTTATGTAGCCGCATATACGGTATATTGTAGCAAACGGCTAACGAAAGCCCTGGTGGAATAAAGTTTCCAGACTTCAACCTGCCGCCTGAAGTAGTTCTAGCCTTCTGTTCACTTGGCTCAGCAGGATTTTTTTTTTCAGCCTCGGCAGGGATTCGCATGAGAGTGCTGTGCTCGAAGATACGAGCCGGTTTGGGTCGTTACCCTTTTGAATAGCATTCGACGAAGCCTGCACTGCACGCGTTTGCCTCCCTACACTTTGTGGACCGTCTGGATCCGAAGTCCGTTTCGGTTCTGAAGAGTTGGCAATTGAGAAAATTCGTTACGTTTTGAAAAGTTGGCAATTGAGAACAGAGCAGCCTTTTTTGACTCCGGCGTTTCGGTGCTTTGTCGTATGGTAACTATTCGATTCCAAAATGCATGTATAGTTATAGTTGGCAATCGATGGCGATGAATGTACGCCGTCAACCGGCATAGAGTTTTTGGGGCGACAGCTTAAATCAAATGTGTAGTTACTTAATAGTGGAACAAGAGGGTCTTTTCCGCCACTATAATAAGCTCTAGCTGTTCCAAACCTAGCGAACGCCCTATAGAGGTATCTTCAAGCTAAAAGCTGCACATACTACAGTTAATGCGCTCATTCGGCCAACGCGAATATCCAGCGACAGTTCCTATTACTACTGGAAAAATCAACGCACCAGCACAAAACGCAACCCTTTTGTGTGATTGCGTTGAAGCAATAGCCTTAGTCAACAAGTCTGCCTTGTCTGGCTCGGATCGAGCAATTATTTCGAACTTCAATCGTTTCTGACGCTCGGCCCGGGAAAAGGAGGGGCTCACTTGATTGTAATCAGACGCCACTCGAGCGATTCGCACTTCAACGAGTCACCAACGGGAAATCTTCCCAAAACTCAGGGATCAGTGCGTCCGTGTACTACAGATTAAACGTCACCCGGATCTTTTTGCTCGTTCACTTTGACGTGATGTTGTAACTGTTCGATGTTTGCACGTAACGAGCTAACTGGTCTCCGACCTGCCCTGTCCTCAGTTAAAGCTGTCACGCCATGGTAACCGTGATCCTAGCGCTCTACATTGCAGATACGTCAGCCGAGTAACCACATTCGTCTCGCCCCACTACCCGAAAGGCTGCCCTGACTGACATGGAGTTGACAAAGTGACCAGCCATGATTCTGACCTCAAGTGTCAACGCGAAACCAAGACAACCAGTACTGTAACTACCTTCTACGACTTCCAACGATCCAAAAGTTGCTTGTTTCTCATGCACTGGCCGTCCCGTTCATTTGGGTTGTTTGACGAAAAAGAGTACTAAGTGTCGTAAAATCGAATAGCGAATATATTAATCTTAGCATATCTACATTTATCTTGCGATAACTCTACTGTTTCGTAAGTGATATATCCACTGCAAACTTTCACACATATATATATAAATTTACACACATATATATATATGTATATATATTGTCTGTGTAAAAACGTTATCCACGCTCAACTAAGCTCCGAACTGTGTGGTTTATTTGTAGTTGTGAAAAAGTAAATAAGTCTTCCTAGGCGTAACTGTTTGTTCGCCCACAAAACAAGGCAGCGTTGTCGCGTCGAAACACCTTCAACAGGAGCTAATTTCCCCTGCTTCATACCCTTACGATAGCTGACAATCCTTATTAAAAACACGTACTTGTAGGGCACTAGCACAACTTTCTGACTCATTGACCTGTATATATATATATATATATACAACTTTCTGACTCATTGATCTGTATATATATATATATATATATATATACAACTTTCTGAGTCATTGACCTATATATATTAAAACATTGTATTATGCAGTTCCTATAATAAACCACATTCTGAATCTTGAATCATATGGAAAAGATAACATTAATAAAATATACGTCAGATTAAATACAAGAGTGGAATAGCGTATTAATGGTGCGTCTTCTGCCTTGACCTCCCCCCGCCCACCTGTGCGTATAATTAACATTAGAGCATGGAAATGGTAGATGGTATTGTTATATCTAATCAAATACCTTTTATACAAGTGTTATTTAGTAGTCCGTCGTTAGCATTGCACACATTTTAATAACTTAAAGAAAAAACTATAAGCTCCTGCTGCAAACATTTTTGGTAGGTCTAAATGCGATATATGATACGCATGTAAGTGGCTATTTCTGGACACAAATATGGCTTTCCGTAGAAACAGGGCCGTAAGCTTCGCATATGGAGCACGTATGACGTATCTGCTCAGATTTCTTGAAAGTATTGCTTGCTGGTCAGCGGGCACCCGTTGAGCGCTTACGTTCGCGTGAGAAAAGCGGCATTAGCGGTGGCATCAACACAACAAATCAGGTCGAAGTGATCTGAGAGCTTGAAAAGGCAACTATAAATTCTTCACAGATAGTGCCACAGTACCATGGAGATGAATCTCTTTCAACGGGCAAACTGGTCTACTTTATTTTCCAGTTTGCCCGTTTATATATATATATATATATATATATATAAGAAATAGAGACCAAAGAAAAGATATTAGAAAAGTGATGCCGCCGTTGGCAGCGTATTTCGTATGGTGAACACGTCGAAAGGCTAGCAAACTCCCCATCGTCGTCGTCTGTGGCATTCTCAAAGGCCAGAGGGGGACAGCAGATACAGGACAGGGGAAAAGAAGGAAGACTGAACGCAAACGGACTCAGGGTAGGTACGCCAGGCCCAGACCACGGGCGGAAAGTGGTCTCAGCAACATCAATCTAGGATGCATCACGAGCAGATGTTGGCCACGACAGTTGAAACTCTTCGTGGGACATTGTCGGCGACTACCGGCTCTCCAGCGATTTTAAGCAAGGCCCACGAGCAGTAAAAGGCTTCGCTCTTGCTACTATCGCTTCTGTGGCGCTGTTCAACAGATCATACTGGTTTCGGTGTGGGAGGTTCGTTGAGCCGTTGACATCGATGAAACGAATTTCTATGATGATGATTGACGACGATTGCGAAGGTTTAGGTTTTTTACGCAAATGTACATCTGAATTATCAGATGGTTAAACATCGTATCATGCTTGAAATGAAAAATAATGAACAGGGTAATACAGTATCTAAGCGTTCAAATAACTAAAAAAAAGATGTTTAAAAAGTCACTCAACATTGTTTAGGCTTATTTAATGTAACGTGGCCAAGGGGGCTAGTGGGCTAGTCATGATTGTAATCTACCAGGGTGTCACCAGTTTTATCCCCGTTATTGAATTATCCTTTGAGCGATGCTCATCGAGATCATAGATGGCAAAACGCAGCGGCCACAGTGTCAAAAGCACCGTTGAAAAAACCCTATAAATCTCAATATGTCCGGCCCTCGGTGCGTCTAAGCCCATAGGGACGGAGGATGGTCGGGAAAAAACATCCTCCTTAAAAATGTTTAATTCTAGGCTTACTAAGTGTAATGCTAGCTTAATCGTGTAGTATATATATATATACATAAACCGTGGCAACCGCTCTCCCCTCACCATCACATCACTCTACATGTTGGCTATGCCTGCACTGAACATCGGTTGTACTTCAGTCGTCTTCGGGGGGGGGGGGGTTCTTCTACGTCGTATATACAGGGCCTCGCGAGAAGCGCCGTCCAGCTTGGAGTGCGCTCTTGGTTTTTCTCAAGTTGAGGGCCGCCTCCGACTCACCGCTAGCCCACGCTCTTTATAAAATTCCCGCTTGAAGGTAAATAAGTCCATCCGGAAATTTCGTAATTTCCCAGGGTTTTCGGGCCATTCCCGGCTAGAGAGCGTTACACCATTTTTTCGCTCACAAGCTTCACACGCCCTCTGCTTACTTCGTACCAAATCGTACTGACTTTATTTTTATGCTTCCTTATATATATATATATATATATATATATGACTTGCCGTGGCGGCATCTGCTACGTGACACCATGTTTTTAGCTTGCTTCGCCACTGCCGCCAACCGACGATGCTTAATTAACTTCTATCCTACATGTCCCCTTTTCCCCTTCACAGGCTTATTTTGAGTTTAATCCCGTCTTCACCGATAAACTCTCGCAAATGCGCTCGGTGCGCGTCTCACCCACCGTGGACGTCTTTAACAACGGTGCGCTGTTTTAGACCTTTATGTTGTATGCGTGGCGCACCCGGCGGCGGCCGGTCTCCTTGCTCTGACTCACTCGCCGGGCAAGAACGCACGAATTTAGTTTCGACTGCCGTTCTTCTTCTGTCTGCGGACTCCTTCAGTTTTTTTCTGTTTTTTGTCTGCTCGCGCTCGCTCATCTTCAACGTTTCGTTAGGTGTTTTCTCATCGGGGAGTGCACCCTCGTGCAGTTTTGACCTCCTCAGCCGCCAGACCGTACTCCGTAGTCGGTGCCATCCCATTGTGCACTTTCCACCGCCCCGGCGTCCGGTGTTCGCCGTTGGTCCAACGTTGATCCTCACGTTGCTGCTCCTCTACACCAATTGCCTGTACATTTTGGTGCGCTCGTAGACTTCCGGCCGAAATGGCCAAACTTGCCACACTTTCGGCATCTTACTCGTTTTGCCGAGCATATTTCGGCCTCGTGGCTTATCCATCCACACGCCTGGCATCTATCCGCTCCATGCTCTCACCCCTACACCGGCCTTGGTCCGCTTCATTGCGCCGGCCCTCGTTCACTAACTCGTAGCGTCGTGCTTTCCAACCTGCCTTCCTTGACACACTTCTACACGTGCTTGATGGCCTGTTCCACTGCGCCGTCCTCCTGGTGTATTCACCCGCTCCGTGTTCTCGAGGTGCCGCCGGTTTTGGTCCGCTTCTTTCCGCCGGCCTTGGTCCGCTTCTTTCCGCCGGCCTTGGTCCGCTTCTTTCCGCCGGCCTTGGTCCGCTTCTTTCCGCCGGCCTTTCCTCTTTCCGCACTTCGTTCACCTACTCGTTTCCTCCCACGATCCACTTGGCTTCCGTGACGCAACTCCCCGCGTATGGCGCGGCCGTGAGAATCTATTCGACTGGCCCGGTACTCGTGGCTTTTCCCTCCGCATGCCTGGCATCCGCCTGCTCGGTGTTTACGACGTGCGGTCGGCCTTGGTTCACCTGTTCAACTGTTTGTTTATTGACATTTCTTGTAGATAATTGCAAGCTTCATGAAGCACATAGCTTGTTCGGAGCCCCTTTTATGAATAACAATGTATAATTTATATATGTCATTTTTACCTTTTTACAATATATTGCAACATGGTTGTATTTTTATATCACTTTTAACCAGATACCAAAGTTTCAAGATAATGCTTTTTGAGATCGCATTTGAATTTGAGCAGGGACTTTGTCTGCCTAACGGAGGCCGGTACTTTGTTCCAGTAGGAAGCCCCAATGCTTCTGATTGATGGCCTTGACTGGTTGGAGTTGGCGTGTGACAGAGTAAGCAGGTTTGATGCGTAACCCCTTGTAGATATGGGTATCGCTGATGTTGCCAGACCGTATAAGTTTGGATGCACTCCAAGGAGTATACGCTTAATTTCAACTACGAGACAGTATTCTTTGGGAACGGCAAAATGCTAATATGTTTGTAGTGCGGTTGCACTGAATCTCGCATTCAGAGGTCCAGAATTGTTCTCGTGCTCGTTTTCGGAGTCGGTGAAGCGACCTGATAAAACGCATCTGTGTTAAGCCATAAATAATTTTTTTGGCGCCGAAGAGTGCGGACGTATTTCTACGGAGCTCCGAGAGATCACGCTTGCCTGTGTGAATGCAGGAAGGGAAACCCAGATTGTGACATACCATAGTGATCCGTGAACTTCAGTGATAATTTTGGTGTATTGTGTGTAGCCGTACGACTGAAAAGTAGGAGGCCAGGCCGCTGTGAAGTTCAAACAAGTCCTTCTCAGCAGTGTGAAGCATAACGAAACCACCCGCGCAGCGGTCGGAAGGCTCCTAGCGGTCCGCCGTGCTTTCTTTATTTTTACTTTAAATTTAAATTCTAACGGCTGCTCAGCTAATCGGAGTTAACGCAGGATAACGCTGCACTATATAAGAAGTATCTGGCGTGGCGCACATAAAGGCAGCATAGCATTGTCTTTTGTGACAATAATCATAAACTATTTAAGAATAACAATAATGTACCGATCAGGATCCGCTGTTTTGCCTGAGGCGCCGCGTCTCCCCTTGGATATGAGTTTCAACTATGACACTCCGGCTGAGCCCCGCTCAACAAGACGGCGGCCACCATTTTCAACGCCGTCCACCCAGCCAGCCTGCCTGCCTTATGACACCAGCTATCGCGTGTATATACTGCGGTGGCTTGTTCAGGAGCTCAGAACCAAAAGTGATGCATTTGTGTGCATACATTGTAAATTCAGAATTGAAAAAGAAAATGAAGGAAACGAATATAATTGAGCTTGTGGATGAACAGGCTGCTTGTAATGATAACTATTGTGTTAACGTCGGAAAAACATTGTGTGTTTTTAAATCCGCCATTGAAGACCTCAAGAAAGCGATTTTAAGAACGGACAACGATCATGATGAAAAATTCAGAGCTATTTTTACCAAATTAGATTTTATCTCAGCTCACGGTGAATTGAGCGTCGCCGTCCTCTCTCCCTCGCTTCAAACAGAGAAAAACGCACCAAATATAATGACAACAATGGCCAGTGCAACAGCAACAACAAAAACAGGCGACCAGACCAACGACCTACCGGCTGTTGCACGAAGGATCACAGAGGCTCTTGAAACTGCAGCAGCAGCAACAATAACATCAAGCGTATCAAACATCGGCTCACTGATTGCTGCAGTGGTGGAGGACAGCGCGGCAGCAGCGGTAGCTTCAACATCAGACACCAAAACCAACGGGTTGCCGGCTGCAGCTTCTTCCGCGCTGATTGAAAATAGTAAAACAGCAGTTTTATCCACAAACAACGGAATCCCAACTGCTATACGCAATGTCACCGCTTGCACACAAACAGACATCTTCGTGCAGGCTGGCATCGATGGCACTGCAGTCGACTCTCAGCCTACCCGAGAGTCGTCCTTCCACTCACCACCCGTCAAGTCCGTTCTTCTGGCCGGTGACTCCAACATCTCCCGGCTTGCGACGAACGTGCTTGACATAATGGGTGGTGACGTGCGCTGTAATATCTCGGGGCAAGGCGGCGCCACGTTAAGCAAGGTTATCGCAAACGTGCGTCGCCATATTGCCGTATATAACACACAGCCGACGGACCAGCTCGTCATGCTGCACGCCGGGCTGAATGATATCTTGAAGAGCCCAGCCAGTGAGGATATTGTCGAGGTGTGGAGGCGGATGGAGCATCAGCTGAATGACCTGGTGAAGTTCTGCGAAGCCAACAACGTCAGGCTGACCGTCTGTTCTATCCCGGTAGTAACAGGCGGTCCAGGCAAAGACCGCCGCGCGGATTGCGAGGTTGTTAACGGTAAAATGTGGGCTAAATTTAAGGATTCGGCCGTGCTTTATCGTGACTTCTCGTATATCCAGCGCTGTGCCCGGTCTATGGTCACCGATGGAGTTTATTTCAACCGCCGTGGAGCAAGGCAGGCGGCCAGGCCTATCGCCCGTGAAGCCGCCAGTTTCCTGGGAGTGAAACCTAATATTGCGGGAATTAACATTAAGTTCAATGCAACTCGGCGTCAACCAGCTGACCATTCCCCCCGGGCATTTTCCTCCTCTGTTGCCGGCAGTAGTATGAACAACTTTAACTACCAAACCGGAATCGCTCCTTTTCAACACCGTCCTCCACCCCTTCCTCCACCGCCGGTTCTCCCAGCCATCTGGCCCCCCCGGCTCCACATACCGCCTCCACCTCTGCCACCAGTACCTCCACTTCCCAGCCTCTTCCCAGACTACCTGCTGTTTTAAAACAATCTAGATTAAATTACTACCCCAAAGTCTCCGTCGAACAGTTGGCATCACTTACCCCTGCGGATAAAAACGCAATAAAATGTTTATATTTTAATGCACGTTCGATAAATAAAGATGATCGTACACAATTGCTCAGTTCATATACTGCCTTAAATGATATTAATATAGTGTTTATAACCGAAACCTGGTTAGGTGTAGGTGGCAAACACGTAACCGATAGAGAACTGTCGTGTGATGATAGGTACTCAGTATTTCGATGTGATCGTGGCTCCCGAGGAGGGGGGGTTTGTATATTAATTCAAAACACGATGAAAGTTTGTGAACTAAGACTAGAGAGTGGCATCGAAGCTGTCGCGTTAGACGTCTATTCCAAATATAGTTCCATCAGGGTTGCCTGTTATTATGCGACAAACGCCGGCACCCTTGCTGAACGCAAGAAACGCATGAAAACTGTATGTGATTCATTTGACTTAATTTGTGATACAACCAGTCCAATTTTAATTTCTGGAGATTTCAACCTTCCAAAAATACACTGGAAGGATATTACGCTTTTAGATTCGCAAACCATGGAGTCCACCTTTGTTAATGCCTGCATCACCAACGGCTTACACCAACAAATAGACGAGGTCACTCGCCCTCGACTGTATTGCCATGGTGCTGAGGCTGCGCAGGTCAGTTCCAATGATGAAATAGATAACACATTCGCCACTGTAGGTAATGCTAAAAATCACTTCGCTACTCAATGTAATGACACTAACATAAATAATAATTTCAGTAAACGAACGAAAGAAAAAAAATTCAGCGTATTCGCGACCACATGTCTCTGGAGCTTGCAACTCTGATCAATGAGGTCTGCACAACGGCAAGCAGAGATTCTTATAAAAGACTACTGCAATTCCCAACTGCAGTATTTTGCATACCATCCCAGAAGGAACGCGGCCGCACCCTCACATCGGTACTACGCGAGAATCTTAACCGATTCCGGGCGGGAAATGGTTCCGAAACTAACCCATATGCTTCAACATTACTTAGTCGGCAAGAATTTTCGTCGCACAACAACTCTGGGATGGTTCGAGTTGTGCAGGGAAAACTCGCTCTCGGCGATGTTTCCTCCGCAGCAAGGGTCCTTTTATCAACCGACTCAGTAGCGCCGCTCTCTGCCGAAACAAGGCTGGCCCTCCTGGACAAACATCCGCCAAGTCCACCAGACTTATCTTTTTCCCCGCCTCCCGCATCTGCTGGAGAGGCCCATGAGATCACCGTGTCTGCGACGGACGTCTTCAACGCCATCCGGAGCTTTCCTAACAGCTCAGGCGGCGGCCCTGATGGCCTTCGACCGCGCCACTTGAAGGACCTTATTGGCAGAGACGGCGAGGAGAACCGACTCCTTCTAAGCCTTGTACGCTTTGTCAATCTTGCTATTAATGGCAAGTTGCCTGATTTCGCGCTACCTGTTTTCTACGGCGCCTCACTTATTGCGTTGCGCAAGAAAGATGGTGGCATTAGACCCATTGCCGTCGGTCTGACTTTGCGCCGCTTAGTCGGAAAAATCATAATCAGGAAGAGCATGCCAGACATCGTCGCGATGGTCTCTCCTCATCAGCTCGGCTGCGGGATACGGGGGGTGCAGAAGCGGCCGTCCATGCAACTCGGGCATTCGTTGACCACAACAGGAGTGCTCCAAACAAGGTGCTCGTCAAGCTGGACTTCAAAAACGCCTTTAACATGCTCAGACGGGACCACCTGCTTAAGGCTGTGCGCACTCACCTTCCTCGACTTTACCCGCTTGTATACCAGATGTACAGGCTTCCAAGCAAGCTAATTTGGCAGGGAGAATTTATCGAGCCATGCTCCGGTGTTCAACAGGGCGACCCCTGTGGCCCCGCTTTATTTTGCATTGCTATTCATGAACTTCAAGTACGCCTTTCTTCCGAACTTCGACCTTGGTTTCTAGACGACGGAACTCTCGCGGGTGACGCCTCGGCGGTGCAGAGAGACATTGCCCAGGTTATAGAGTTCGAGGCGGTTTCAGGACTCAAGTTGAACGACTCTAAATGCGAAATTTTCTTTCCCTTTCAAAGAGCCCCTCGTCTTGGCTCCATGCTTCAAATGGTGCGCAATCTTCTACCAGCTGCCAGGTTGATTGCTGACCACGAACTTGAGCTTCTAGGGGCGCCAATTCTCGACGACTCTATTGGCGTATCTTTAACCAAAAAAGGCTCTGACCTTGTTCGCTGGTGCTCTCGACTGCGACTCTTGGACGCTCATCCAGCCCTTTTCCTGCTTCGCGTAAGTTTGTCAATTCCGAGGCTGATGTACCTCTTGCGGTGCTTACGAGCGTATGCCGAACCGGACCTGCTTCAATCGTTTGACGAAACCTTGCGAAGTACCCTTCAGGGTATACTAAACGTTCAGCTTAGGCAAACCTCGTGGTTACAAGCTTCGCTCCCAACGTCCGCAGGGGGAATGGGGATTCGCATGGCTTCGCAGATTGCCATTTCTACCTACCTCGGGTCCCTAAAGGACACCGAGACCTTGGTGTCAGGGATCGCACCGCCGGATGCCTACACAAGTTTCATCGCCCAATCGGAACAAGCCTGCCGCTTCTATGCAGAAAAGTGGGGTCTACTGCCGGAGCGCATTTCACAATCGGCCCTGGACTTGCAAGTAGTGAAGTCGATTCAAGAGCGGTTAATGGTCCAGGCGAACAACGTTAAAGAGCAGGCGCGGCTTAGAGCCGTGATCGATCCGATGAGCGGAAAATGGCTTCAGGCCATACCCTCACCGCAGCTGGGGACGATGCTGGACAATACCACACTCCGCATCGTCTCCGGCCTGCGTTTGGGGGAATCAGTCTGCTTCGCACATAACTGTGCTAGATGTGACCTACCGGTGTCTTCTACGGGTGAGCATGCTCTGGCTTGCAAAAGGAGCGCCGGTAGGTTTTCAAGGCATTCAGCGCTGATCGACGTAATACACCGGGCAATGCAATCAGCCCACATACCTGCAGTCAAAGAGCCGGTCGGTCTGTCAGCCAACAGCCAACTGTGTCCGGACGGCCTGACTCTAGTTCCATGGAATGAAGGTCGCTGTCTCGTGTATGACGTCACCGTGTCTTGCACGTTGGCCGCTTCGTATGCTCGCCATACCAGCCGAGAGGTCGGAGCAGCCGCTCGCCTCGCTGAAGATCGCAAGTTGGCAAAGTATCGTGAACTGGAGCAAAACTTCATCGTTCAACCAATCGCCTTCGAAACATTAGGCCCAATGGGAAAAATCACAAAGAGCTTTCTAACGGAGCTGGGATCCAGAGTCGCCGCGTCAACCGGCGATAGAAGGGCATGGCAGTTCTTGCTACAAAGAATATCAGTTGAAATACAACGCGGAAACGCCGAGTCGATAATTGGTTCATTGCCTACGGTCAACGGACTTCTCTTTCCGTTGTAGCCGAATAAGTCGGCGTCAAAAATGATATCTATAGCTAATGGACTTAAATAAATTCTAAAGTACAATAGTATTTCAGTAAACTCTCCAGTCACACCAATAGTAATGGTAATAGATATAGTAATGACAGTCATGCAACTAGTCACATTAATAGTAATGGTAAGCTTAGTAGCGTTAGCCAATTAGCTACTAGTTTTACTAATAGTTGTATTGTCACTGATGAAAGAATCTTAGGTATCTCCGACGATGACGACGACAATCTGGGCTCTATTATTGATTTAGTTTTAACCTCAGACCCGTCCATCATTGAAGATATACGAGTATTTCAGTCCCCAATTCCATCCGACCACAATGCCATTTCGTTTTCTATTTTATTTGATGCTAATTATCCTACGGTAGACGAGGGAGGTTATAATTTCTGGAAGGAGGACTATGAAATTATCCGCTGTAGGCTTGCTTGTATAAACTGGAGAAACTTGTTTTTAAATTGCGATACCGTTGACTCGATGTATGATAGCTTTGTATACCAGATACATTCACTAATTGAAGAGTTTGTACCTAAACGAAATGGCAAGTCAAAAAATAATGCAAATTTACGTAAATATGTCACCAATCTAGAACGGTTGATTGACCAGGAGCCAAATGTGCAGTATGAAACAAAGTTGAGGAAGGCGAATAGAAGACTTCGTATAATGGAAGAAGCCAGTCTTGATTTTAAAAACACAAAGTCGTTTTTTAGATATGCAAATAAACGATTAAAAGGAAAAGAAAACATTGCGGCTTTAAATATAGATCAGACGGTCCTCGTAGACGACGCTTCTAAAGCAAATGCATTTAAGGACTTCTTCTCATCGGTTTATGTTGCCCAAGGGAGTTCAGTTCCCGAAGGTGTTTCCAACGACGTGGTCTCGAAAGATAGCTGTCCATACTTGGAAATATCAGAATATAATATTCTTTCTAAAATCAAACAACTACCCACTATATGCAGCTTTACTCCTGATTTAATCCCACCCATATTTATAAAAGTGTAGCGTCTGCGATAACTGAACCCCTTTTCTTCATATTCAGTAGGTCCTATGAGGATGGCATTGTGCCAAAACATTTTCGGCAATCAGTCGTAACCCCTGTACATAAGAAGGGTCTAAAGTCAAATTTAGATAATTACAGACCTGTAGCTCAATCATCTATCGCATGTATCACCTTTGAAAAACTGCTAGTGGACCACATGTGTAATTTTTTTCAATCTAAATGCTTGCTGGATGAGAATCAACATGGTTTTACTAAAGGCAAATCCACGGCAACTCAACTCGTCGAAATGACTCAAGATTGGGCTGTTATGATAAACAATAGGCTGGCCTTTGATTGTATATATTTTGATTTCTCGAAGGCATTTGATAGAGTAAACCATGTAAAACTTGTACAAAAGCTTAGGTACTTGGATGTAGATACTCGCTCTATATCATGGATTGCTAGTTATCTTACCGGTAGAGAGTTCTGCGTTCGCGTAAACAATATCTTTAGTGAGTCGGGCACGTGCCCCTCAGGTGTTCCTCAGGGATCAAGCCTCGGGCCACTTTTATTTTGCACATTTGTTTTAGATCTTAGAAACGTTATTCCTGAGTCGATAACTTATAAGCTTTATGCTGATGATTTGAAACTATACGGACCTTCCAACACCGCTGGCGAAAGGCAAGTACTACAGAGTACGATTGAAGCGGTTTCTAAGTGGTGTGTGGATAATGAAATGCTTATATCAGTGCCGAAATGTGCTGTATTGTGTTTAAAAGAAGCCCATAACTACATGCTACATGGGGAGGCTATCCCTATTTTAAATTGTATTAGGGACCTAGGGGTTGCGGTGACACCGCAACTGGATTTTAGCACCCATATTACACAAGTCATCCGATCAGCTAATCTTATATCTAATACCATATTTCGTTGTTTCAAAATTAATGATTACACTTTTTACATGAGGCTTTATAATAGTTTGGTTGTACCTAAGTTTCTCTATTGCTGTGAGGTTTGGCGGCCTTAGTTAGATAAACACATTGAAGCAATGGAAAGTGTACAGAGGAGATTTCTTCGTCGTGTCTCGTTAAGGTGTAACATTGCCCGGAATTCTATTGTGATAAGCCCTATTCGGGAACTTCAGTCCAGAGCGGATTATCGCATGTTCAATCGTATTATAAACTCATTAAATAAGTCAAATTATTTTAGCATTCGGTTGAACAATCTTAGAAGCGGTAACACCATCTCGTCGAAACAAATTGCCAAGACAGATCGTGTAAATAACATGTTTTCGTGGCGGATGGCGAGGGCAATGAGAACTTAAAGCGCTTACAGTGCAAATGTCGCCACACAAGTAAACTGACTATTGTATGTATCTAGGTAACGGCTTCTAAAATGTAAATATTGTCCCCCCTTTGACTAAATAAAGGTGCATGTGATTTGATTTGATAAACTTCTACAGTGTAAGTCAGGTGACTATGGACGTAGACAAAATACATCGCCATCAGGCAGTTTTGGGAAAGAATTCGTCGAGCTCTGTATAGAGCTGCATTGCTGCCAGATATTTTCTTACGTATATGTGTGACATGCGCTTCAAAGGTCAGCTTCTCGTCCAACGTAACGCCTAGAAACTTCGTTTCCTTTAGAAGCGAAAGGGCTATGCCGTCGCACTGGAAACGGAGGGGATTGATCGTAACGGAACCCCGCGGGGAAAGGAATTGCATTATACCTGTTTTCCCCCAATTCATATAGAGACCGTTACTCCTGAACCATGATGATAACCTCTGAAGGTCCTCGCGGACCATAGCCTCTACCTCAGTTGGGGAGTTCCCGACGAATAGGGCGGTGGTATCGTCCGCAAACAAGGTCAACTTTGCATGTTTTGTTACGCTAAATATGTCGTTAATAAAGATGTTAAAGAGAAGTGTTTGTATCTTTCCGTCGATTTTCCCGCATATTTGTTGCCCACTTGTATCCTCCTGCAATCCGCCTGGCTGCCGTGACGCATCTCTCCACGTCCAAGGCGGCCATCAGAGCCTGTTCGACCGGCAAGGCTATGGTACGATATTGTACCTGCGCTTAAACCCGAGGCAGTGAAATAGTCCTGCATGCTTGTTCGCGTCGGCTAGCTTCGCCGTGTCATACAAAGTAGCTGATCAAAAGGCTGGTTCCATTCCGCCCGCATTTTGCCAAGAAATCAAAGTTTTTTCCCTTTCTTCTTCCTTATTGCTTGTCGGTTCCGCCCACAAGCGACGACGTTCGTCGGCCTTCAGGTCCCAAGGGATCGTACCAGCCATTACAAGGACAGCCGCCGTGCTAACCGTCTTGTAGGCCATGGTAATATGTAAAGCCGCGATGCGTTGGGTTTTGAGCATCAGAGCCTTGTTGCGGGTCACAGTCAGTGCGGTTAGTGGCCACACCGGGGCCGCGAATAACATAATCGACTCGGCAACCGACATAAGAAGGCGTCGCTTTGATTCTCGCGGTCCGAATGTATTTGGCGTCAGCCGGACGATGTATTCTATAACCTTGTACACGACTCTTAAAGAAGAACATGTCAAGACGGTGGCTGAAGCACACCAAGATTGAGATAAAGAAGGGATCTAGCCACCTGGACCATGAACTTCAAGATACACGCCGCGATGGATGCCATAAAGCTTACCCTTCAGGTGGCTTGGCTAGAAACAGATGATGATCTCCGGATTCCTAGACGGCATTTAATACCGTGCCCCGGCACTAGCACGAGGCATGGACACAGAAGTCCCTTCAGTCTGTCGATCTTGGTGCGATCTGTGTTTGGTATGCCCCTCTGATCCAGGTGTGGCGATGAAATATCTCACACCAAAGATTCCATCGGCCAAGACCCCCTCATCTTCTGACCTTGCGTCCTGGGTGACCCTTTTTCTATCCTTCTATCATCCTATATCCAATGGATAAGAAAGCCTTTTTGGTCCCTTCTCTCTTCGTGGGAACGTGTATTTTGCACAGTTTCACCGGCCTATCTATCCGCTGCTTTAACGCCAGGACGAGTCTTGTTGTGAAAGTAGAGTCCATCTAGAATCAGAAATTTTGTTTAATGTATGTTTTCTTTACGGTGAACGACAGGCGGCCCTCTTCCTAGCTTCCGACTGCTCGTCAGTCATCGCATGAGATATGTTGTCTGCCCCTCGGTTGTCTGGCTCTACCTGGGAGTTGGCGGTCCACTTCTTTTAGTTTGTGAGTCTGTGCTACCACAGCTATGCAATCTGCAGTGCTATACTGTCCACCGCGTGGGCCGACAATGTGCAATATATCTGTTTGTTACACTATGCATTCTACAACTCTATCATTTATGGCACTATTTCACACGGCGTACACTCCCCTTTAATTTGTTGAATACAATTTTAGTAGGAGTGCGACCGCGCCGCTCTGTATAGACCTGTTCGCACTTTTGGCGCCGAACGAACGAGGTAGAGGTTCGTCCGTTATAATACTGCCGGTATCCCCACATGTGGCGTCAGTAACGAGACTTCACTATACAATTCCACCTCAGAAGATTCACTTAAGTGCACAATTCTAAAGTTGAGCGATGTACTGCAAGTCGGGTACCTACCTGCTAACAAGCAAAAAACGAAGGCTAATTGTTGCCTAGTACTAAGAGTTTTCCACAAACCTACGAGAACGCGTCTGCACAGTTCGGTTTTGAAACCGAAAGTGGCGTGTATCTACGGCCCATAAAAGTGGTGCAGCTTGCTGTTGTTCGCACACAAAATGATCCTAATCACAGGCGATATCAACTGTGACATTTCGAAGGGTACGCACGTTTCGAGTCAGAACCACTGTAGTTGGAACAGTCGTCCCAAAGCCACTTATCAGTGACACCATACGGCATTTGCGGTATTTACGCGATCTCTAAAGCCGTTTTTAGGTACTACCCGAAATGGAGAACATCGAGATGGGAAGCCCACTCAATCAACGTCTTGATCAACGCGGAGTTACGGCAGACATTTTAAAAGCGAAGGGAAGAGTGATGATTTCGACAGTATTGTGTGGGAACACCTAAAGGACCAAGTCGTTATCCCTACAAGCATTTTCAACAAATGTTCTGAAGATGTAAAAATCCGAGACCAGAGGCTCCAATCTATAAGAAAAATGGAACCCGACAGACCCATCTAACTGCAAAGGCATTGCGCAAATGACTGTTATATTTAAGGTACTTGTTCTTACAGCTTATCCACAGTGCTGCCAAGATCTCTAAAAACAACATCCTAAATGGAAGCACAAAGAGAACTCTCACAGAGTAATCCGACTATATCAACAGTCAGAAGAAGAGGTCACAGATGACATATGGGATCTTTGCTGACTACCGTACTATATTTCACTCAGCGCCAAGAGAATGACTTCCTCATAAACTATTCCAACATATTAACATTAATGGGCATTTATTTTTTTTGCAGATAGTTTGCGCCCCAATTGTGGTACAATTAGAAACGGACATTACAGACTTAGCCAAAAAGTTATTCAAACTTTCGGTCTGTGCTAAAGAGAGTTACCCAGCTCGCTGTACTTTGGCCGCTGACCTGTCCGACTTGTTCCAAAATAAGGGAGCAAAAGTTGCCTTTTATGCATATACTGCCGTGATTCTAGCTACGTCACGCTATCATCTGCAGTAGTTCGATAACGAAATGGCGCGGTGGTGCAGACAAAAATTTCGCACAGCATTAACTCAAACAAGACTACGATAATGCGATTTAGTCGAGGTGGTGCATACACCGCCGCAGATCACAGCCTCAAAATCGAGTACCAACGACTAAAAATAGCCTGTTCTCATATATGGAGTCCTCGGCGGAGCGTCACCGGACACTTTGAGATCAAACGTGCGTAAGCAATAGAGGCAATGCTTCTTCTAAAGGACCTAGCCAGGGTAGATGTGGCTACTGGAATTAAATTACACATAAGTAAAATGTAACCGTTCATGTTACGTTGTGTAAAGCAATTGCAATCAGAACTACGCCTAAACAACCAAACTCGGTAAGAGTTAAGTCATCTTACATTAGACGTCTTTTAGGCCTCCCGCAACAATCCAGTTCAACACTAGCTCACCAGCATGCATTATACGAAAGCCGACTTAGACGGAATGTTTGTATAAAAATATGAATCCTGATAGCACAGTTTTGAATGCGTATCATATGCATAGAGAAGAAAGCATGTGTGTGCCTAATGATACACAAGTGACTTTGCATCTTGTTTGCAACAAACGAAAGAAGAGCCTTCAATTAAATGGTGCTCGACGACTATAACTGCACACAAATATCATTAAATAATTTGTATGAACGACAACTGTTATTGAAATGTCCACCACTACATTAAAAAGACAAGTCGGTAAAGACATGTACGAGTTGGAAGACGGTAGGAGATGGCACAGGAATCGGTTGACGCGTGCCGCCCAACCACAGGTAGCACGGGCAGCGCAGACAGCGCCCGGATCAAGGTGCACAGCAGACCTGAAGAAGAACGACGAGGTGCGCCAGAAGAACAACACGAAAACAACAGCGCGCTGTGTGAGGGACGTCCACGGCGGATGAGACCCGCACCGAGCCGGCTACGGGAGTTCGTGGGTGAAGATGGAACCGAATTTGAAACAAGCCGGTGAACGGGGGGAGAATGTAGGATAGCAGCGTTCGTTAAGCAGCGCGGGCATATATATCGTCTGTTGGCGGCAATGCTGAAGAAAACTAAATACAGGGCGCCAATTAGAGGATGCCGCCACACCAGTAGCGCAGACGCGGGAAGTTACTAAATGCGCGGGCAAATCTGTGATATATAAGGAGGCACGAGAATAAATGAATCAGTAGTCAATGGTGCGACCCAGGCAGAGGACGTGTGTTGTTTGAGTGAAAGACTAGCGAACTCGTAACGGTCGCCGCCCAGCCATGGGGGTCGTGGACACTACAGTTATGAAATCAATAGAGGCGTTTGTTAACTAAGTGGCACACTATGCGCTGTTACTATTACACTGACCTGTACAGACATAGCACACTTGTCGCTACGTCAGTCTACCAATGACCTCATGCAATACTGGGCTGTAAATCATGTTATTGTTTTATTGATATTCCATTTTCTATAGAACATGCCAATATGTGATGGAAAAATGTATACAATAATATCGTAATCAAACTGAAGCAGGACAAATTCCTGAGAAAGCATTTGCACCACGTGAACCGGCCAGACTGAAGGCTGCTATTCACCCATCTAGTGGAAGATTGTCCTACCGCCATCAAAGAGCGGAATCGGTGCTGAATAATACATCACCCTGCGTTAGTTGGGCAAGCCGTATGCGTAGCTTTGATTGTGTCACCTCGACAGCTGGCACATCGTTCAGCTGGTACGAGGTGTTGTCGACGTTTAGTAGACCCAGGCTAGTGTAGATTTCAGGAACCTGAGGTGGTCGTTAATTTTATAGCCCATTTTCTTCTCCTCACTATAATGCAAGTGACAGACATTTTAGCTATCGATGGGTCTTGAAGCAGCTGCGCTTTCGCCTGTTGTAAACGGGCGTGACGACGGGCGGAAGGAAAGGTATCACATCTTTTTCAATGTACCAGGCGAATAGAGCAGACAGCGGTTCCGCCGGGACGTCAGCAAGTTCTGCGTATACAACAAGAGAAGGTCTATCGGGAGTGATCGTTAATTTACACTTACGTTTGCCGAAAGTTGGCATAAACCAGCTCTGGCATGACATGAACGTCGCTAAGGATTTCAACTGAGTCAGACGGTATGCAAATGTCTGACTGTTGGAGGACGTGGTGTAGACGCTTTCCAAATAGTATTCTAAAATCACAGCGTTATTAACATTATCGACCACGATAGTACCGTAGTTACTAAGCGGGGAACACGGTTATTTAGACTGAGGCGCCTGCTTGGGTAGCTAGCAACATTTTTTATTATGAAAAATCAGGGTTGAGGAGTGCGAGAGAAAGGTCCCGACGGATCTGGCATAAACACACAGCCACTAGCCTTCAAAGCGATTGGAGCAACAGCTGTCGACATCGAAAGCTTTCACCAGGAGCTGGGTGAGCACATGACGTTGGCAACCTGTAAAGAGCGAGCCACTGCGTTTATTGTGTAGAACTCTCTACTGGAAGTGCGACGGGGAAACGCTGTAACAATCGTTTGTAAATATCTATCGAAAACGATGAATAACAAAAAGTCATTAGCATATATACATATATATATATACCAATCCCAGCAAAACTTTCACGGGGACTTTTAGCAAACTTTTTAAATGGAAAGACTTAAACTGAAACGGGTACCAAACTGCAAACGTATCCGGTACCTGGTAAGGCCTGGACGAGAATTGTCTCTACATAAAAGCATGAGCGATGATATGTTTTTAATGTTGCAAACTAATGTTTGCGTCGATGCCTTGGGAGGCTGTGGATGTCCCTACGTTTGTGCTAATTTTCAGTAAAACTGTGCAAGAGTGTTAATTCGACTTAAGTGACAAATTGAGACATTTCTTCATTTGCAGACAATATAGCGTTTATAGTTGTTTGGCACTAATTCATAGTAATTTATACTAAATACACTTCATTCAGGATCATTTCGACATTGCGCTCAGTTGAGAAAATGAATCCAACTATCATTTACCGTTGACTTTGCCGGCCACCGGCTTCACAGTGCATTTGCCTCATACGAAGTATCACTGTCATTTAAGCATAGTTCTAAATCAACTTTGAAAAATCGTCTAGAATTAGCACATTGTAGACGGTGTTTTATAATGGTGACTTTATTAAAAACCTTGTTCACTTCTTCCCGATACAGCATGTGTCGATGTGTTTCTACGTGCCGCATGTGGGAAGTTTGTGTGATATGTACAGAAATGCGCCTAAACAGCTTTTGATCTATGAACACTCTTTTTCGCGTTTCGGCTGTCGTTGGTCCTGCTATTGACATTGTATCTGTCTTGAGAGCGGCGCCTCCTGCCGTACAGCAAAAACCTCTTAAAAAGAAATCACTCCTAGACGGTAACAGACTTGCGCGAAATCGTTGCACAGCGAGACGAACCGTTGAGTCGTGGATGGTAAGAATTGTACACTCGTAATTAGCAGCATTTGGTTATAGCATGATGGTGATGGTGATGATGATGATTACGATTATTTAAAGTAGGTAGTCACATTAAAAAACCGAGAGAGAGAGGAGCAGAGAACAAAACGTCGAAGAGACACAACGTAAAAAGACTGGCGGCCATTGTAGTAGGACTGGTGATCGGGGACTTCTCGACTCTAACTAAGGTAGGTGCGATTGAGTGGCCGACAAGTGTCATCTTTGCCTACTTTTGTATCTTTTGGCGTATTCATTCATTCAGTCGATTCAATGAGTTGTACAATTATCTATTTGGTTTTATTTCTGTCGGCAACACTTGGTCGGCATATTGAATAAAATATTTGTTCGAACTAGTAGCTCTTCGCCGACAGTACCATTTGTCAGCGACCATTGTCCGATGAGCCCCTTTCATTGTACCTCACACTGGTTGAAAGATCTCGGCCACTACTAGCCTTGTCTTTAGTTGTTATACATCAACTGCTTTTAACTATCAAAATTGGCCGCATCTCTGTCGCACGCTTTCTCTCTCTTTTTCCCCTACCCCTGCTTTGTCAAATATTTTGTTAACATTTACGCTAACCTGCGAAGCGTTCAGCTTTGACTATCGCTAATTCTAATATAATAACTAATTGCATCACGGATTATTGTAAGTTAATGATATTTGATCGACGCATACGACTGACCGTTGTCCGGCTCGGACACGACCCTGATCACACAAGCGGCGAGCCACCGCTTTAGCCAAGCAGCGGGCGCTCCCCATTATTTCGTCAAAGTGTGTCGTTCTCTCTCCTATCCCTATGTGGTTTTCCTTAGCTCCACCACCTTCGTTCTCGAAGCAAGCTCGGCACCATATTCGGCACTAAGAATTCGTCACACCTAACTGAGCAGTGACCGATGCAAATGTGGTAAAAGTCAAGACCCCTTGTCGCTGGCCAGCCAACAAAGATATGCCAATGTGAACCATTGCCCTAAGATCTTTATACCAGTATATATGTTTGTATATATACACATATTTTGTAAATTAACCGAACGGTACGAGTGCTAATGTGGCTCTCCCCCCCCGTATTAGACACGGTGCGAACATTCTCGTACGCTCGTTTAAGAAACAGTGGTTCTGTCGTTCCCAATGTCACAATACGTCAGTACCGTCGACGACGGCCTAGCTTGTTCACAGGCACTTCACTTGAATGCGTAGCCCTTTTCACTTTAAGTTGTTTCCTTTTTGTCCGTCCTCTTAGCCTCGCATTTAAGTGTTAAAGAAAATTATAAACATAGACACACATATATTTATGTTTATATATATATATATATATATATATATAGCGATCACTGTTTAGCAATTATGCATATGCTTTTTTAACATAAGTGTGTCCGCTTATGTGTAGGCGTTTTACAGGATGCAATCTACTCTACTTTTGTGCATGCGTCGCTCAGACATTCATAGTACGTCATGCTATTTGATTTGTAAATCAAGCAATGCCTTTTGTCATTTAGGCCACTCAAAAAAAGAGCCGCTTTTCTCTATGTATCTAGGTACTGAGTCATATATATATATATATATATATATATATATATATTTGTCTGTGTATATACACATAACAGCATAGATTACAGCACGTTTACGCAGTGAGAAGGCGTTCCCTAACAATGCAACAGTAAACAGCAATAACATGCTGGCAGGATAAAGTAGCTCGAACCTGACTTAAGGAGAGGTGCCTATGTCAGGGCACCAACGCAATGCGATTAAAAGTAGCAATAGACAATGCACGTCTGTTGCGGCGCTTCCGATTGCCACGTTCTAGGTGTACTCAATATATATATATATATATATATATATATATATCTTGAAGGATAGGTTTCTCCATATTGGCCTGGTGTGCATTTCCCGAACGTCTAATCAACAATGAAAATCCATGGCGGTATGGAAGTAGAACGAGAGTAAATCCATCGCTGGCCTTTTGCTTGCCGAACGCTACGGCAAGCCGAACTCAACGATCCGGCATTTCCGACAAGGTCGATACGGCAGCGTGGCAGCACAATCACGGCCTACGACGACCTTTGAGCCGCTGAGCGGTCATGCCAATTGCTTGGCGGGCCAGGCTATCTATCATCTACTCGACAGCAAAGCCGCACGTCTCCTCGATCGCTTGCGTAATTTTGTCGCGCATCTTTTCCTTGCTTTCGTACGGCGGGATATCGATGCGGTTGAAGCACGTGTGCGCCTTGGGTAGGTTGTCTGTGCACGCGTCGGCGACAAGGTGCAGCGTAAACGGCCGGGGCCCGACGGCGCCCGTCGAGCCCTGTAGGGCCGAGAAGCCCTGTAGGGGAAGACGCGACGAGCCGGTGACGAACTGCAGAAGCCGGGCTCGGCGTTCTTCGTCGTACGCCTCAACGATCTGCCAGAACCACTCGACCTGGACGGTGCGCGGCGAGCAGTGCTTGAGCCGGGTATTGTCCCGCCAGTCGTCGATGTCGATACGACCCAGACCACCAATGACCAGTTCGAGTTCACGTTCGTCAAACTCCATGAGAAGCGCCTGCGGCACCAGTTCGCTGAAACCCTTCTGCAGTGCCAGAAACTGTTGTTCGATGCCTCGCATGAAACGCCAGTTGACGTAGAGACGGACGTACCTGTGAAGCACATACGTCAAGCAACAAGACACGTTATTACAACAGAAACAACAGGGTAATAAAAACAGCACAATTGCGGATCAGGGCCCCTAGAATTCTGTTGGCGGATCAGGACGGGCTATGTTTTGGACAAATTGCATTGTATTTGGTTAGTGGAATTTTCATGCCCATAATGTTTTATTGATTTATAACAGCCAGCTCACTACAGTTAGGATGGCACTCATTCACAATATATAGGTACAAAAAACCCAAATACTTTTTAAGAAACCGTTAATAAAATCGCTTAACAATGCAAAATATACGTATACAGTGCATTTTGTACACAGATCACTTACTCTTTCTTGTTGTCGTCCGTGACGGGTATATGAGCTCCGCCAGGCTTCAGCTCATGGAGCACCACCCGACCATACTGGTTGTGTTCGACGGCAAACGTCTCGTCGAAAGCTCCCCCGTCGCTGACGTCATTGTCGAGGATCCATTTAAGACTTCGATAGAGCTGCATGTCAACGGCTTCGATGTCGGCAAGCGTAATTGGCTGATTGAGTAATTGTTTGTAAAAAGGCAGTGTGAATCCGCCGTCAATATAATGGCCGTGGAACACCGCCAGCCCAATGATACGGCCGATAAACTGGAAATAGGACAGATGTTCCTAAACAGACAAAAAAAGATCAAAAACGTAAGAGATAGGACCGACACAAACACACTAGACAATAAACGGTATGGAGAGAGGGCTGGTCTTATAAGAACACAAACCAGATTGCTCTGAAAAAAGCATTATATATATTTAAGGATTCATGTAAAAGACGCTATATCGTACTTAACATTACGTTGGGATTTGGCAAAGTTTTTGCAATTTCTTGATAGAATTGATAGAACTCAGATACACGTTCTGCAGTATTGCAATTGCTCGCCACTATACTACGCTCTTTTAGATTGGCTATCGCCACAACTTCACCCCTGAAGAATATATGGCGACCATCACCTTACCAGC
The DNA here is from genome assembly GCA_003439945.1 of Dermanyssus gallinae. NCBI lineage: Eukaryota > Metazoa > Arthropoda > Arachnida > Mesostigmata > Dermanyssidae > Dermanyssus > Dermanyssus gallinae. Next base: position 18,617 of record QVRM01002646.1, on the reverse strand, counting down.
CTACCACAGGTGCTTCACTTTTGTGGGCGTAGGCGCTCCAGTGCTTCCCCACTGCTAGCTCTGGAACTCGAGTAGAGGGTCATAAAATGTACCTAAGCCTAATCGCCTGCGATGAGTCTCGACAGCAAAAACAACCGGCCCTCATCGAGTTTTATCGAGAAATTCTCGAGCTAGATATACGCGTGCCTCTTTTTCGTTTTATGACCAGTCACGAAGGACCCATCGATCAGATATTTTCGTAAGTCCGAGGCAGTCGTCCAATATCTTATGAAGGGGCTTGTCATCCAAGGCCAAACAGCTCTTTCGATGCATATGTTACGTTTGAGCTTTTGTCAATCGCAGCACTCATACGAACCACAATTGTGTCGCCCGCTACTGTTTTTGGATGTCCTTCACTGGATTTGTCGTGCAAATTGATGTTTTCAACTCGAAATATTCTGTATCAACCATAATCGGCTCATCAGGGACGCGGCTTCAACCCCAACGGTCGATCGGAGAAAAAATCGTCTTGAATGATCCAGCCAAACATCAACAAGAATTACACTATCCGCTAGTGATTTCGATTCTTAACTCACTTTGCACTATGCCGAAAACAAAATAAAAAGTTCCCGGGTCCCACCTAGCTACATATAGAACGAGGAGTGTCTGTATTGAAGGACTCGTACCGGATTGACGGCCGAATCGGGATTAATCTGGAGGGTGAATATATCTTCGCGCGTGTACTGGAAAAGCCCATAGTAAGGGTTGAGCATCTCGTGTGAAAGCAAGTAGAGCCATTCCCGGGCAAGGCCACCATAGTCGAGTCCGTCCTCTCCGCGGAACTTCACCTGAAGTCGCTTGCGGAGATCCTTAGCGCGCATTTTCATGATCTGGCGATACGATTCCTCGAAAATGTCTTCCCGTGACACCTCCAGACGGCAATGGCCTAGCACAGAAAGTTGCGTTTAGAACGCAAGCAAGACGTTAGATGAATATTCACATAACGAATGAAGGAAAACAAGTCATCTATATTCAAGTAGGCCATAAAGAACTATGCGTATATCGGAATCATGATATTCCATTTGTGTGGAGTGGTTATAACCCTATTGTGCTTGTAAGTATATATATATATATATATATATATATATATATATATACATACGAGTTCTTTATTTCGCACTAACCAGTTGGTGGCTGAAAGGCCTGTAGATCCCTCCGTAGCATAGTGAGCTTGGTAACGAGATCTCTGCTGTGTCTGCCCGGATTGCGACGAGCCACAGACGAATCGCGATCTTCCATTCTAGGTACGCCCCGTTGTGAGACTCCTGTAGGCGGCGCACCGCCACGTCCAATCACTTGGTTTTGACTACGCAACAGAGCCATGAACAACACATGAACGAATAACGTAATGCGATTACTTATTCGATTATTTAATAGAAACGTTACCAATGGCTAGATAGATTTGTTTGTAGAGTAACCAACCAACTTGCACGCAGCAGAAGCAGCATTTTTATCTTGCTACAGTTAGTATCGTAGTATCGTAATCACAACGATAGCCACTTTTAATTCTCTCTTATTTTGTTCTCTGGAAACGCTGAAGCGATCCTATCACTTCTATTCGAAATGATCAAAGAGTTTTGGGAACAAGATTAACGAGGACTCAGAGATCTCGGGCAAGAGGCCCAGAAAGGCCCATCAATGAGCTCGGAACGCTACTGCAAAGGAAGTGGAAGCCAACGAGCTAAGCAGTTAACAGCAATTCGATTGCACCTGCCGGTACCTTAGTGAGTGTCGGCCACTGCCCGACGAGTTGCCGTGGCTGCCAATGCCCGCAGTCGTTGTAGTTGTTGCTGTCGTTGTCACTGTTGTTGCCGCCGCCGTCGTCGCGACTCCACTCGGCGTATGGTGGGGCGGTGGTAGACCAGCAATGTTTATTCCTGGTGGAACCTGGACTGCACTGTGCGCTGCGACGCCGCCACCGCCGCCGCCCTGTTCGCCGCCCGACCTGTTCGATCGTCCATCGAGATCCCTCTCGCAGGCCGTACTGTGTCCGCCATGACTGGTACCGCTCCTGTGACAGCAGCAACAATAACAACGACAACAACAAGCAGCTTGAATTTCGTGCGCTTTCCAAAATGATATATATATATATATATATATATATATATTATACGCAGGTTATTTATTTATTCATATAACTTCACTATCTTAGCACATATATAAATATATATATATATATATATATATATATATATATATTTATATATATATACACATATATAAATATATGTATATAAAAAAAAATTAAAAATATATATATACATATATATACAGTCGACCTGTACAGACACGAACACCCACGAGTTCACCCACAAAAGTTCCGTGCTGACCGTCGTTGAGAGCGGACGTCCACTCTCGACGGTGTTGGTTTACTGAACTTTGGTGGTTTTACAGAGTGCTTAGTGCCTCCCACAAGTGTCTGTTTTGATCGATGGATTTTCGTTTAGCCATGATGAGAGCAGATTCTTAAAGATCTTCCAGATTTTCATAATGCCATCAATCAGATGAGCTGTTTGTGCGGGCTCCTTTTCTGTTGTTTTCGTTCTTTCTTCAGCGCTTCTTTGTTTTGGTTTTGGATTATTATTACCCGAGTCTACCCTGGGCGGGCGCGGTGGAGAAAGGTGGCATACCACCTCGCCTTTTTGTTTAGCACTGGTTGTGGAGTGGCAGGTCTTGCGGCATCAGTTCCATGCTGACCGTCGTTGAGAGCGGACGTCCACTCTCGACGGTGTTGGTTTACTGAACTTTGGTGGTTTTGCAGAGTGCTTGCTGCCTCCCACAAGTGTCTGTTTTGTTCGATGTGTTGTGCTTTGTTGTGCTGTGCTCTACATGTTTGTTTCTTCTACTGTTAAAGTGACTTTCGGTGATCCGCGACCCAGCCGGCACAGCGAGTGGCACCTTTTCTGCGTACAGGAGGGGAGGCCTGCCGCAAGTCTTACCTGGTTGGGCGGCCGCGAAGGATTACGATCACCACGTGGACGTCGAACTAACGTCGCTAAGCGAGCCACGTATCGCGTATTGTATACGTTTAGCGTGCACTGCACGTTGAATGCACGCGCACTGTGCGTTGATTGTGCGCGCCCTGCGCGTTGATTAAATGTGCACTGCACGTTGATCAAACGTGCACTGCGCGTTGATTACACGTGCGCTGCGCGTTGATCGCACGTGCATCAGGCACATCGGTGACGAGCATCGGATACTACATTCCTCCCTCCCCCCTCATCACTCCCCTCCCCCTCATCGCCCCTCACCCTCGTCGCTCTCCTCCCCCTTAACCCCCCCCCCCCCTCTATAAGGGGAAATGGCGACTGGCGGCGAAAACCCGCCACCGTTGACCGGCTTGGACGCGAGCGAGCTTGAAATGGATGATACAAGCCATATGCAAAGGAAACGCCCAGCGGATAACTCTCCGGACAGAGATAGAGAGCCCAAAGAGGCGCCGACGCGGAGACGGCTTATGCCCAGGCGTTCGCGATTCTCGCTGGATACGTCAAGAAGGTGATCGATCTTTGCAAGGTTAAAAACACTAAGATCGAACTTAAGGAGATCTCTGAGAGGCTTGATCTAGCGCTCCGCAAGATCGACTCGACAGTTGATACGTTTCGAGCGGAACTAAAAAATGCCTTGATAGACGCGGAGGGAGAGGCGGAAGGACTCCGTAGCTCGCTCGAGGCGATGCGGAGGGAAAGAGACGAGATGCTGGCAAGATCGCCTCTTCAGTCCTCAGACTCTCTCGCCATCTGCCTACGATGCGCCCCGGCTGACCCCGAGGCGAGGTTTTTGAACTCCCGCATCTCGGCAGCGACAACCGCCACCGACTTCGTCAGCCTGGCGGGGCTTTATTGGCCCGCAGAGTCCCTCCAGCGACTGCCTTCGACCTCTCAGAGCATCACTGCTTCTCGACAACTAAGGGGTCTGCTGATTGTTCCTGGAGCGACGGCAGAGTCGGCAATAATGGACAATAATGGCAATAATGGTGGACCTAATCGCCTACGCCGACGATCTGGCGCTGGTGGTCACCGCGAAAGCGGAGGCGGTGCTTAAGGCGCGAGCGAACACGGCTCTTTTCAGAATAGAAAAGTGGATGGTCGACAATTACCTGAAGCTGGCCCCCCAGAAGACCAAGGTTATCTACCTAACCGGCCGCCGTCGTACTAGGCAAGCATCGTTAGAACTTGCAGGACACCGCCTGACTATCAAACGGGAGGCAAAGTACCTAGGCGTAACGCTGGACACAGGCCTCACCGGCCTGCCACACATCCAGAAGGTCGCGAAGGTCTCCACCAACCTTGCACGCATCCTTCCTCGCAAGGGGGCGCAACGCACGCCAAGCGGCTGCTCCTAGCGGCCGTGGCAGAGGCCATCGCTCTGTATGCCGCGCCCATATGGGCTGGTATGGTGCTGCGGACCGCAAAGGCACGGCGCATGATACGAAGCTCCCAAAATGCGATGGCCATCCGGGTCACGCGGGCCTACCGGACTGTCTCGACGGACGTCCTGTTGGCGCTCGCCTGCCAGATCCCTTGGGACATACTTGCTGAAGAAAGGCGCAAGCGCAAGAAGGACGGCGACACTTCATGGACCCAAGCACGGGAGCACTTCCTGGTCACATGGGCGGACACGTGGTCCAACCCACCAGCTGGGGATACCAGAGGGGCCTGGACAAGAAGCCTAATCACAGACCTCAGAACCTGGTATAAGCTTAAGGGAACACTTACATATCACTCCGTGCAAGTGCTCACAGGGCACAGACAATTCCAGTCGTACCTTTTCCGGATAGGCAAGGCGAATACAGATATCTGCGTTCTCTGCACCACAGGCGCACTCGAGGACGCGGCGCACACCGTAGAGGACTGCGAGGCCCTTGCGGCCTACCGCACGGGCTCCTCCTATGTCCAAAAAGGTAACCCGACTACGACCATCGTGGCCAACATGCTCAAGTCGACAACGGACTGGCACGCTGGGATCCAATACTTAGACGGGCTATGCGCGAAAAATTTCGCTAGGAAGATCGCCGCAGATCGCGATTCAACACTAGGCCTCTAGTGTCCACTCCCGAGCAGGACCCACTCCCTGCTCGGGACATACTCGTAGACTAAGGAGAGGGTCGCAGCACGGGACTCCCCTCTTCTGGTCTCGAGGTAATGGTTCACAATTCCGAACCAGAAGAGGGTGGGAGAGGTGGTTTTTAGTGGGTAGAACGCGCGGATTGGATCGAGTATTATACTCTTCCCCGGCGTTTAGTCCCACACTACTCTTCATTAACATCGGAGGGTGTGCGTAAAGCATTTTCCACCTCTACAAAAAAAAATACATATATATATATATATATATATTGGGGACTACGCAACAGAGTCATGAACTAACAACGTAATGCGATGAATTCCTCGTCTTTAATAGAAACGTCAACAATGGCTAGTTAGATCTGTAGCGGTAACCAACTTGCAGGAAGCATTTTTATTTTGTTACAGTCACCGCAAATAGTGTTCAGGCGAACTAATATCGCTGGAGGCAGATAAGCAGTTGGCGGAGTGGTGCGGAAGAGATTCTCACCTTCGCGGCGGCGTCGATGTTCCCGCAGAGCGACGTACAGCGCAACCATGGCTACCCGGTAGGTTCGCCGTGTTCGAGGCGGGCCCTGTCGCGCCAGCTGTGACGGCAGTAGAACCGACGGCAGTTAGCCTAGGATCGGTGAATTGGGTCGTCCGATTGTTGTGGTCGACGAAGTACTGCTTGCCGGAGCTGGTAAGGCGCACTTCCCAACCAGCCGGCAACGGTCCGAGATCGACGTTGCGAGGTGCCTCCTTCGGCACTCGAGGGTCGTGCCATGACACCTGGCTGGTCGCTGTGTTCAGAAAGTACACCTGTCCATGCTCGGTTGTGCGGATTTCTGCAGAGCAACAACAACAAGAACAGTCAGCTTTTACCGAGACAAGCGAACATCAGGGCAAAGCCATTATCGGGCCTTATTAAGGTTTGTAACTTCAACTCCAGCAGTGTCCACTCTTAAACTAGTTTCAAAATGTGAACGTAATAACTGCCAACGAACGTGTCAATATACTATATATTGTAGTGTTTTAAGGTGGAGATTTAGGCGCAAAAATTACAACAGCTGATATGAGTACTCTAATCATTACTGCTATGGCGGTGCATCTGGAACCGACGTACTCTGTGTGTGTGGACAGGATTCCATCCTAGCCTCTGCATCAGGAAACGGAGTCTCCTTGCCTAGAAGGAACTTTGTGACCTTTAAGAGGAACTAGGGGAAGAAAAGGAATCGACAGCTTTTGCATAGCTCCAGTAAATGAAGTACTCAGTAGTGAACGACTGTAGTGGTTAAAGTAAGGTAGCATAAGGTAAGGTCAGCAGTGAGATCAACCAGTGAGACACTAGGCATAATAAGCAGTCACGCTACTGACCGAAACCGTCTGGCAAGTCAGTTGTGGCCGGAATATTCCTGTGCAGCTGATTTCGGCTCAGGTAGTTGCGATGTCTGGTCGAGCGTCGCCGGCTCTCGCGTTCACGGCGTGGCGGCGTTTGCTCGTAGGCTGAGACGACAGGTCGAGCCCATTGAGTGGTACGCGTCGCATGATTGACGAAGTATTCGCGACCCGAAGTCGTCACGCGCCTCTCCCAGCCTTCGGGAAGGCCATCGTCCGGCACATCGCTGGCCGCACAGGGCACGGCCACCGATCCGCCACTGCCACAAGCGATGTCTCCGTGTTCATTGTTGCCGTTGTTATTATTGTTGTTGCTGTTCACGTTGTGATGATGGTGTTGGTGATTAGTACTGTTGCTAATGCTATTATAGATATTGGTACTGCTGCTACTCTCCTGGCTACCGTCGCCACTTGGAATGGTACTGATACCGCCGATGCCGGCAATGCTACAATCGTCATCGTTGTTGTTGTTGTTGTTGTTGCTGTTGTTATTGTTGTTGCTGCTCTGTGGCTGATGCCCTCCTTGTGAGCTGTTGTTGCTACAGTTACTACTACAGCTACTACTACTACTACCTGTTATCGAGTGGCTTTGGTTAAAGCTTGTGCTAGTTTCGTGAAGCAGTTGTTTACTGTCATTGTTTGTTGTTGTTGCTGCTGCTGCTGCAATTGTTGTTGTTGTTACTCTTGCTATTGCTGTTATAGTTGTTACAACTATCGTCACTCTGACTGTAACCCTGGTTGCCGACATTACTGGTGCCGCATTTAGCATCGTTGTTGTTACTACCACTCTGACTATTATTGTTGCAGCTGTGATTATTATTTCTGTTATTATTATTGTTGTTGTTGTTGTTGCTACTGCAACAACCACCAGCGCTACAAGTGTCCACGGCTAGACTCAAATGGTCGTTGTTGTTATTGTTGTTGTTACTAACATTATTATTATTGCTACTACTATTGTTATTACTATTAGTGTTATTTACGATGTTAATGCTATTGCTGTTATTGTTGCTGATGGTGGTGGTGGTGGTGTATTTGTTCGTAGTTGAGTTGTGGCCGTTGGCAGAACTGGAGGACAACACGGGAATAGTTATCGTTGTTGTTGTTGCGGTTGTTGTTGAAGCGAGTACTGTTGCTGCAGCGGCTGCTGCTGCTGCAGTTGACGACGACGACGACGATGATGATGGCGGCGTTGTTGTTGTTGTTGTTGTTGCCGTTGTGGTCGTTGTCAAAGACGTCGTGGCATTCGCCGGCGTCGTACTGCTTCCCAGGTGCTGGTTGGGGGCTGGCGGAGGCACGGGGGTGATGCCCTCGCGGTGGTGGCTGGGACACCCATTTCCCCCGCCGCCGCCGCCGACAACAACGACGTGGCCAGCAACGACCGCAGCACGCGATGATCCTGCGTTCCCTATCATCGCCCCGGAGGGACCTAACGCGTGGCCGCCACGCGAAAGCAGAGAGATGACCAACTGACCGCGAACCGAATCGACCGACGGTGTGTCTTCCGACGGGTAACATTTCGACAACTCGAGCCGTTGGTCTATTGTTGGACAAAAACAAAAAGCAACATACAAATAACGTGCACAGGACTCGAAGTCGTTAGATGTTGTGGGACAACATGGGAAGTACGAACATGAACAGATACCTAGCTAGCGGTATACGATATACATGTGTATGCGCTAGGGGTTTGGGGGTGCATAGATAGACGACACCACCTAGGGCTGTCGACAGAGCACAGCGTGCTGTATCAATAGATAGATGAGCACATCAGGGGCCGGCAGCAACAGTGGCGCTCTCTGTTGTTCCTTGTCGACATGAGGCAGGCTCTCCGAATTCCACACGGTGGCGCCCCGCGCGTGCGCAGGCAGCTACCGTTGGCGCTGGCGAGAAACTTTATGTCGGCAGACGTAAACCCCACACTGGCAACAGAGAGTCAGCCGGTTGGAGCCAACAAAGAGCAAAGATGAACAACAACCGAGGCAATTGTGCCACACAACAGTGCGCAATCAGCTTGCCCTCGCCATGTATGGGACTCCTATGGGTTGCAACGGCGGTAGGCGGTGTTTCATAGTAATGCTGTCGTTGCCGGCAGTGTGGATAGAGAAGACGACGAAAAGAAGAAAGAAAGAGAGGGAGAGAGACGGAGAGAGGCGTACACAATAGTAGATTTTTCAGAAAGTTAAAAACAAAATATCAACCCGGTCCAATCATGACGTGCATACCGAATACAGTTTCGCGTCTTTTGTCATGCTACGATAGGATAAAAGGACACAAAAACGCGCACGGCCGAACTCGTTGCATCTTCTGCTCTGCGCTAGCAGTTGCAAAAAATAGTACAATCGTTGGCTTAATTGGCTAGTTAACACTACCACTAGAGGTATTCATCCCGACGACGACGACGTTTATCTATGCAAAGCCATGTGGCGCTAGCCATATAATGGCGGCTGCTTATTAAATCGTGCTCTTCGTGCAGGTTGCATTGTAGAGAGAGCCGTGCACGAAGAAAATTATTCTATACTAGCGCCCCAAACACGTCTTGCCGCCATGCCATCAGAACCAACCAGCGTCTAACACAACGACCAGACACGGCTTGAAGCCCCTGAAAACGAAGCCCGACGCACGACCGCGACAGAGACTGTATGCGCATCGAACAAATCGCAAAGTCTCTTATCAGGTCTCTGGATTCGAATATTGCTAAATTCCGTTCGCTGATTAGTGTCAGCCTTCTCAGCGCTTATAGCAAAATCACCGGTCGAAACCGTCTGCCCACTTGCGGTTGCCAAAAAAGCACACGCTCAGACGCAACGCAGAGACTTCGCCGAGGACTGCCGATTTTTTGTCGAAGATGCATCTCGATCGACGAAATTGCCCCAAAGCAATGGTTAGGAATAGGGTTTGTTTGTTGTTTTCATCCAATACCGAATTTTGTATTTGTTTATGCGGAAAAGATGCCTGGCATATTTTTTGCATCAACGAGCGAACGCAGATGGTATCGTAATACATCTGCGAGTTCTCCTCGGCGTTGCTGGCACGTTTGCGTCTTTAGACGATACTTGCAATCATGGTTTAGCACAATTATAGATGGATCTTAACGACACAGCAATCAGATACATTTGTCTAAATGCAGGCGGCACATTCTGGTTGCCCACACGAAACGTTACACGACCAAAAAAATACTTCGTGCGATAGTGCTTGTTTCATATGATATGTGGCAAGTTACCCTTCCTGTCCTGTTGAGCCACACGTCTTTGAGATCCAGGCAATATAATTAAGGGACATGCGCTATCATGGCCCGATACCGTTCACCATTGACTGCTTGTGCATCCTTGACAGCGTATTCGAAAAAAAATAGTACAGTGGCCTCAAATTCGTACCACGTAACAGTGAAACGTTTACGGTGCATTTTTGTTCCCATGGAACGCATGCGGGATTTCATCACTCCAAATGCGACCACTTTGCTGCACTTAAAGCGTTTTGGGCTAAGAGATGTTGGATGTAACTTGCAAATTGTGGCAATTAAATGTTCAACGTCATTTTCTAAGTAATGTTAGCCATGTAAAAAATGTTATGTCGTATGTATAGCAGTACATTTGTATAATAGCGGACTATCTACCAGCAAACTCTTTAGGGGTTGACAATCTCTAATAACCCGACAAGAACTTACATCCGGCGTCACGAGCTGCTGTATCATATTGGGTTTTAGTCGAACGCATCCAAGAAAAGCAGCCGACTCCTTTTTAGAACCCATTTTTCGCTGATTCCACACAGATATCGTTATCTGAAATTTCGCAAAAAAGCAAACGCAACGCAACGACACAATTGTTAACAGTGAGCAAGAACAACAATAACGTAAATATATATATATATATATATATATATATATATATAGCAACACCACTCCTGCCATTATTTTAGCAATTTCGTTTTTCACGTATGTTCTTTTTTGTTCTTTTTTACATATTACGCACCTAATAACAATGGTCTTCTTTCTTGAGAAGTTTAGGCGTTCTTTGCTATTATCAGAAGCAGTCACAAAATCTGCCTTTCACAATTTCCCTAAACGCCTTTGATGGAACCATACTCACATAGTTACGTCACTTCGCCCATTGCCAAGTAGGCTGTCGCATTTAAACGGACATTGTCTGCCCGAGTATAAAATAAATAATAATTTCATAATGCGTACTTTCTCTGACCTATACCGCCGTAATACAGACGAAATAAACGCTCGCGGCCATCAAAGAGGAAACTCCTGCCAGTCTTGGTGCTCACAAGGATTCGTTGTTAAAAATGTCCACATATAGTGCAGCATTTCCGAACAAAGCCGAAAAAGTTCCACCTAGAACAATTAGCGGAACAAATAGTGCGACAAAGTCCTATACAGCCATATCCGGAAAAAATCCCTTCTCTAGCTCTCTGAAGAAAATTGCCTAAGATGTGATGATGAGAGAGCACATGCGCACCAGAGGGTGTCGGAAATACTATCGTTAGGGGTAGCTAAGTTATAAGTATTTGTGAAGGCTGCTCAGAAGGTCTCAAACTCAAAGTCTAATCTAAGACGTTTTCGTCATCGCCTTGCATTCGCACTATCAAATAGACCCCACAAGCAGCGGCTGGAGTCCCTTACGTACAGAAAAATAATCTGTGGGAACTAAAACAATAACAAGATCCAATACAATAAGAACCATAGAAAAACAACTACTAATATAATGGCAGCAATACCACAAACTACAAGAACAACAGCAATCGGAATACTATAGTACTAACAAGAAAAACAATAGTCTAGCCTATAAAGTGACGTCTATTGGTTGGACACCGGCGAGGTACAGTGACTCAGCGCTAGGTTGATGAAATGGCGACGATCCGGATTTCGTCGAAGCATCCACGCGGCCATCAGAAATGTTGTTCGTTAACATGACTACGATAGAATAACAGCACGAGCGGACTCAAGAACGCAAACAGATCCGGTAACTATAATGATGTTGATAAAGACGTCTGGCCAGATGAAAAGGGTCTGCCATAACGCCTGGCGCCACCGTCACATCCGTTTTGTGCAACGCTGTTATCGGTGCCAACACGATCGAGAACAAAGCGACACAACCAACGAAAGCAACAGCAATAACAACATAAATAGTAACAACCTGTGCGACTCAAACCGGCAGACTCTGCGCGGTTGGTTACTTCATTCACTCCGTGCGTGTAGGCCACACACAGTGGCTCATGAAAAGATCTATGGCCATACTAGACCGCATATATCTAAATATATATGCGCTGCTGTAGTGTATATATATATATATATATATATATATATATATATATATATATATATATACATATATATTCAATTTCAAACGTGGGTTATTCACTGAACTGCATTTCACAACGCTTAAGTTCTCGGTAAAGCAAAATAGTTGAAAAAGGGATGATTCAAATAACGAAATATATATATATATATATATATATATATATGACAAAAAATTATGAATGTGCGTAATCTCAGGATTCACTACAACCAGAGCTTGAGCACAGCATTTAACATCGCTGCATCTTTGTAACGGACTGATTATTTATTCAAGAGTATATAAAACGTATAATATACATCGTACGTATACAACAGATAGATAACGACAACAGGGGCTCTGCCACCGTCCACGATAACGATTCACCCCCAGTAACAAACAACGCCAACAACAAAAAAAGAAACTGAAGAGGACGAGGCTACCACTCCTACAAATAAAAACCCGAGAGCAATTGCGAATCGGGTTGAGCTAAACGCGAGTTGAGCTCGTTAGGTGAGACTCGTGGTCGTGAAGGGGCAGTAGTAAGGAGAATAAAGAGTCGATTTGGTAGACACTCGGCGCTCGTCCACCTTCCAAGGGCGGAGGGTGAGGCTCTCTCTCTCTCATAACCAGAAGCAAGCTAAAGTTAGGGTAGACAACCTTAAGGACACGAGGAAGCGGCCAAGTCTTTCCTGCTGTTTCAAATGCCAGAAGGTTGGATATATCGCTTATGAATATAATGAATTCAAGAGATTAAAGGAAAGCGATGTCATCGTCGTGGCGTACAATGGACACATCGACAAAAGTCGAAGAGAAAATTCCTAGCTGCTACGCGTGCAAGGCCGAAGGCCACTTGGCTTGCCCTGCATATAGTAGCGGAAACAAATTGAAAAACTTAGATTGAGAGCTGCAAAGCTGCCAGGCACAGGCTATACCTGTTTAGCCATAATCAACAATCAAAATAGTCAGACATAGCCGACCTTTATATATATATATATATATATATATATATACCGGATTTAGAGGTGGATTATATAGGGTATCCCAGAATTCGTCCATCAAACTGTAGGATCTAGTACAACTCTTCTAAAAAGGAGTAATTGAGCGTGGAAGACATAATATAAAAATTGCAAAGAATTTAATTTCTTAAGAATTACCTTCAATACAAAACTGTTCTGATTTAAGGTAACGTAGAATGCAATTCAACAATTCCCCAAACACGTAGCTGTGATTGACCCATCGATAAGATGACTGGGACTTCATCCATTAAAAAAAATCCCAAGTTGTACTAGACCCTAAAGTTCGATGAACGAACTCTGGGAGGCCCTTTATATATATATATATATATATATATATATATATATCGACTATAGATAGATATTGGTATACGTACCGAGTCGTGATGCGTGAGGTATAGATCGAAATTGTGTTGCCACTTCGGATCAAGTGTGGCCCGACACGCCTCAGTTGAGAAGCTCTGGCCGGCGCCTCCGGGACCGCCGCTGTCGACTGAGACCTTGCAGAAGGGATCTGGCAATCGGAAGAAGTCCTTGCGTAGTAGACCTTTGGCACACAATACTGCAATAGCAAACACAAAGCAAACTGGCGTTACTCCCATGACAATTTAGCACTCTATTTATGCGCTACAGTTATCTGCAAAACAGGCGCATTGGATGCTTACTGACATTACCGCTGCTGCCCCGACTTTTAAAAAAAATAAAATAAAAAGCGATAGGAAATAAATAAGAAAATAATAACAATCAGATCTATTTGGTACTTAGTTTATGTACATAATCCGGCCGGAAGATGCTCCGCCCCTCGGCATACAATCATGACAAATTGGGCCCCGTCAGTGTGACAGCATTCTGGTAGTGCCTAACTGTCAATTCCACTTACGACATTATTATTATTATTATTATTATTATTATTATAAACACGAGTGCGGACGTGTGCATGTCGAGCTCCGAGAAAACACGCCTATTCGTGTGTGTGCAGGATGGTGAACCTAGGAAGTGACATACCAGAGTAATGCTTGTAACTCAGTGATCAGTTTGGTGTACTGTGTGTGACTGTGCGACAGAGGCAACGAGCAGCTATGAGGCTGTTAGGATCCACACGACATGGTGAAGCAAAACGAAACCACCGGCGTAACGGTCCATAGCCTCCAAGCGGCACGCCGATGCCATTTAAATTCGAATTCCAACGGCTACTTAACTAAAATTTGACGTTAGAACAGCTAATCTACGAAGTGGCGCCAACAGTGATTTCAATAACTCATCGCGTGACAGCCACAGTACAACCAGACACCGCTTTGCTATTATTTGAGGAGAGCAGCAATAATAATAGTAATAATAATAATAATATAATAATAATAATAATAATAATAATAATAGTAATAGTAATAATTTAAATAATTAAAACGCTTTTTTCACTTGACACGGCTAGGCATGTGAAGTGGACAGTTACAGCAAAGCCAGCAACTGCTTAGCTTCAAAAAGGTAGCAGTAATGGCTAATGAGTTTCGATGCCAGTGGTGTTCTATGTGTTTTCCTACGAAGCGGGGTGTCCAGATCCACGCAGGAAGGACTCATAAGAAGAGATAGCCGAGCCTAGTGGACCAGCAGCGTTCCAACAGGCCGCTACTAGCAGCATCTCACAACCGCTGCTTTCTTCGCACGCTCCACAAGCAGAATTCTTTCCTCAACCCGCCAGCCAGCCGCAAGTAAATGGAGGGCCGACACCTGACCATCACCTGCCGTCTTCTTCTTCCCTTTCTCTTCACAAGTTACTCGCCAACGCCAAGATGACACGCAAGGTGCTGCGCAGGATCCCAAAGGGAGCGAGAATTCCTTTGCGCGGACTCTTCCACCGTCTGCTTAAAGACGTCGTGAAAAAGAATGACGAAGCGAGCTGGACCGCGCTGCTTACCCTCGCCCCAAAAGTCCTCCACGTCGACAAGGAAACCCAAGGAGGCCATAGCTTGGCCAGCGTAGTCAAAAAAAAGGTGGCTCTTTTCGGAGCTGCCACTCTCACTTGCATGGAGGCTGAGGAGCGAGGCAAACGTGTATTGACGGATAAAGATCGCCCTGCTCACAAGCTTTCCATGGATTTTAATGTGCAGGAGCGCCATTAGAATCTTGTCTTCCGATGACACGGTTGCGCCCGTAACAAAGGAGTCGATTGATGAGATGATTGCAAAACACCCTCCTGCTCCCGCAAGGGGACGTGGTGCCACCATCCCCTATCCGCTTGCCAGCGGTTGGGTCATGCTCAAGCGAGGATGTTGCCAAGGCACTTCGCACCTTTCCATTCGGTGCGGCGGGAGGCCTCGACGGCCTCACGCCTGACCATCTAAAATGCCTTCTCCCTGCTAACGAAGAAACCACAACGATGTGCTGGAAACACTCGCTAAGGTATGCGACATCATACGTAACGGGCAAGTTCCGGAGACTGTGAGAAACGTCATATATGAAGGGTGGCTTATTGCCCTGAAGAAGAAAACCGGAGGATACCGACCCATAGCCGTTGGCTGCACCTTGCGTAGACTGGCCACAAAGACCCTGCTTCCCCAGGTCAATGTGAAAAACTACCTGCAGCCTTGGCAAATGGGGTACGCCACTCATAATGGTGCAGAAATAATTGCCCACACGGCTCGCACCTTCCTCGAAAACAACGAGAAATGCTGCCTCCTAAAATTAGATTTCCAAAATGCGTTTAACTTGAACAAACGAGGACAACTTTTGGCAGAGGTTTCCAAGCACGCCCTGGCCCTCTATCCAATGATGCACCAGGCATATAGCAGGCCGACTCCTCTGATGTCAGGGTGAAGTTGAAATCAGGTCATCAGCCGGTTGTCAGCAGGGAGACGTAGCGGCTCCTCTTGCGTTTAGCCTGCTGCTGCATCAGTACGTCAAACAGGTGACAAGGTCCCTCTGTTTTACCTCGACGATGGGACCCTTCTTGACAACGATCCTTCGGCATTACTCAAAGACATCAAGGATCTCAGATCGTTCGAGCAATGGAGCGGGATGCAGCTTAACCCATCTAAATGCGAGTTATTCCTACAGGGTTTCGAGGACGAAGAGAGACAGCAGGTGATTGCAGAATTTAACAGCAACCTCCCGGGCATCCTTGTAAAGGACCGGTGTGAACTGGACCTGCTGGGTACGGCGGTCTTCCCCGAACTGATCGGCCCGGTACTGGCCGAGAAGGGAGAACAACTCTCCCGACTTTACCAGAGGCTGGGTCATCTCGGTAGACATCAAGCCTACTTTCTGCTTCGGCACGCAATGGGAGTACAAAAGGTCCTGTATGTACTACGGACCTCACCTACCTTCCTTTTGCCGTCAGAAATTTGGACCTCGACGTCCAAGTGAGGAGAGCCTTGGAAAACATCCTTGACCTGACGCTCGATGATAAGGCATGGATGCAGGCAAGCCTATCGATCCGGCTGGGTGGAACGGGCATTTGCTTGGCCACGGACCTTGCCTTGTCCGCTTTTCTTGCTTCGTCACATAGCTGCGCCTCTGCAGTGGCCGCTACTACCGGCGGACTCATCAGCCACCAACAAGACGCCATTCGCATCTGGGACGCGCGTCAGTCTGGTCGTCCTTCTGAGGAACAGGTCACTAGGCAGAAGGGGTGGGACCAAATCGCCACTCAGGCTACCCACTTAACTCTTATGTCCGCCTGTGAGTTAGATATAGACGGCATTAGACTGAAAGCGGTTTCATCCGACGCTGCCGGAGCGTGGCTTGACGTGTTTCCGTCCGAGCTAGTCGGCAGTAAGCTGGCTGATGACCACTTCCGTGCCGCCAGTGGCCTCAGACTTGGCATTGCCATGTTTGAGACAGAGGCATGCTCGTGTGGTGGAACGGTGGATGAACGTGGCCTGCACCGACTTAGTTGCACTAAGCTGGCTGGGCTTACGCAGGGCCGCCACGATGCCATTAATGACGTCCTCGGGCGCGCTTTCAGACAAGCCGGCTACCACGTCACACTGGAGCCTGGTGGACTACAGAGCGACGACAAGCGTCGACCAGACGGCCTTACCAGCCGAGACTGGGACCGCAATCGGCCGCTGGCATGGGACGTCACCGTCTCCGACACGTACGCCCTCGGCTATAGTGCACTAGCCAACGCGGGCGTCGGCAACATTATCCACAAACGGGAGATGCACAAACGGCGCTTATACGCGCATCTCCTTGAGGACCACGTTGTAATGGCGTTCGGCCTCGAGTCATCTGGCGTTGGGGCAAGGATGCACTCAAACTAACAAAGGAGCTTGGGAAGAAGCTCTTCGAGGCCACAGCGGAGCCAAGATCGACCGCATTCCTTCGACAGAGAGTGTCATTAGAATTACAGAGAGGCAACGCCAAGATGATGTTGAGTGGTCACCGACACTCAAGCAATAATAATAATATAAGCAATATTGTAGATATTATATGAGTAATATATTGATAATTGTGATACATGTACATATTGATAAAATAAACCCTTGTTCAAAAAAAAAAAAAAAAAAAAAAAATTATTATGTATTATTATTATTATTATTACTAATAATTAAACAGATCACACCGTTTATATCTATACTACGATTACTTCTGCTACAACTGCTATACGTAGTACCATGCGTTGGACACAAAGTGTTATACACTAACTACTCAACGCGCTAAAAGCAGACACTCTTTTGAGTAACTACAACGAACGTACGAAAAATCGTCGTGTGTCCGTGCGTGTTATGACACATATTGCATCGTATTGCCAACTAAAAGAGCAACGACAGCAACAACAGGACTGACTAAAAAGGCAGCTTTTCGACTTCATGTTCTCGTCGTCATCGTGGCCGCGTTCAAGTCAATGCGGCGTCATTGGTCTCTACCGAAACGCCAAGCGAAACGCTGCTCGAGCTGTTCCGCCTCTTCGCCTACCGTGCGCGTTTAGAGCATATGAGCATACGCTCGCTTGCCTGTTTGCCAGCCAAACCAGCCTGCCTGCTTGGCTGTTTACTATACAGTGAGTGACGATCAGTCCTTAGTCCTTCAGTGCCTAGCTGAAGTGTGCCGATGAGGTGGCGTCGAAAGTCAACAACCCAGACAGCGGACGGCTAAACATCGGCAACGGAGAGGGGAGCCGGTCGGTCGTCCGAAGCGACGACCATCCGCCGTGGTTCGGTGCCGTGCCCCAGGGCAATGGCCTACAGCTTCAATAGCCGTCGCCCGCGTCGCGTTCGACGGTGTCGCCGTGCCGCCAGCCCTAGTAGCCTCGGTAGACTCCATCGCCATGAGGATAGCCGCTAATGTACGCGACGGACGCCAACGTGGTGTCGCTGCCAGCCAATTGTCGGATCATGTCCGGCGGCTACGCCAGCCTACCAGCTAGGTCAACAAACACGTTATTCTCCACAAGCTCCACGTAGTTTTCCTCAACAGGAGAAATCAAACGCAGCCAAACCACTAGTCACAACGGTCGTGGCAGCAGCTACATACGAGTACATATGTATTTATTTACGTATATATATATATATATATATATACATATGTATGTAGCTATATATTATATATATATACATATGTATGTAGCTATATATATATATATATATACATACATATGTATGTAGCTACTGCTACCGTTGTATATATATATATTCGCGCGGAGACAATTGTCCACTCCAACCGTGCTAACATTGCAAAGTTATATAAATCAACCATTGTGATAATCCATATATATATATATATATATATATAGCCTCTGCGACAACCACCACGTCAGAAAAACCCCACCCCAGACAGGATCCCTAAGTAAGACCAGGTGCAGAGCTGTTGTTGTTCTTGGTAATGCAACAGCGGCATTCAACGTTGCAGCC
>QVRM01002645.1:265000-292991 GCA_003439945.1 Dermanyssus gallinae | reverse complement strand
GTTTGATGCATCTTAAATTGCCTGCCACTGCAATAATCCAAGGGAGACTACGCATATCACGTACTGTGCCTACGTATGTTTTCGTAATTCGGAGTTGGATGCCAAGGTCAAGTTGTCCGGAAGAGAGATCGAAGATTTGGACGTTTAAAATGTCCTGCACGGTTGGGCTGGTCCTGCATGTGGAAACTTACGGCATGTGATCGCTACCTGACATGTTTGAACCCCGTTTTTCATGCAGAGTGCGAGTTGTCTAGGTTGAGTTGCACCTGTCAGTTGTCCCTGCAGAGATGTCTCGTGTTCCACCATGCAACATTACGCGCCAGCGCTCCAGTAAAAATAGTTACATTACTTCTCTTATTGGAAGAGTAAAGATAGACAGAGAAGGAGCTATGAGGACACCATATGCTTGTGTACGATACGTCTATATTATATACAAATTGAGCCAAAACAAAGACTTGAAGAATTGCTAAATAACCAACAACGAGCGCGACGCCAATGAACATTTACTGTGCCAGGCGTGCCGGTATGGATGTATTCAAGTACCAAACGTAACCGTTGGTACAAAGTATCAGGGCCTCTTGGTATTGCGAGTGTAGCTATTCCTAGGAGTAGGAGCAATAGCTCTTTTATTATAGTAGTTAGTAGTAGTAGTAGTGTAGTAGCCGCAGTAGTAGTTGTATTTATTGCAAACATGTTGCTACTTTAGGCTAACGTCTAGGTTCAGTTGTCGCGTTTGTGCGCAACTGAGTACGTACGTCTGATCGTGTATATGCTGCGTTCGCGCAGGTCTAAGGAGGACGAACCGAACAGTAGGATCTCTGGCCATGGCCTGACATTTTGCGCGTAGCCAGCCAGCCAGGGAGCCAGACATCTTAATGAAGCGTGTGGAGCTACTCCAAGGTGCCTCTGCTTGCCGTCGTCGTCGTCGTCGTAAAGCCACTGACGATTGACCAGCGCCAGCCACAGTAGAGGTGGCAACGGGAGTTGCGGTTTGGCACGCTAGGGGTCCACGGCGGCGAAAGCGGCCGTCGCCGAGACCATACTAGTTGTCGGAGTAAGATAATCAATCGTGCGCGCGCATGGTCGGTCGCACAGTGGCTGACTGTGTTGGCTGTTCGTTCGGTGGTTGGTTGGTTCGTTCGTCTGTCCGTCCTTGTGTGACTGCGCGGTTGCGCCCCGACCCCCGGCCTCCTTGGACCCCTTACTTGCCGGACCCTCTTGAGCCCCAAGCTTCCCCGTTCCTCCCAACTCCCAGTTCTTCCGAACTCCCGAACCCCGGCAGCAATGCCCCGTTCTAACTCCCGCAGCCCCAAAACTGTGGTCGCTGCCAGCCGGGCCAGATCCTTTCATCCTGTAGATGGAGAAGTCGCTAAGGTGATAGCCGCCCGCCCGCCCTTCACTGTCCCTGTCTTTGAATTCTGCGTGCCCGTTGAGGCAGTTGTCCCACGAGCCTACGGGATGCCGGCTAGGCCGATACCGACCTACTGCAGGTTTACTGGAGGGAGAAGGACGGCGGGGGTAGTGGCCGCAGCGGCGGCAGCAGCAGCAGCAACAACAACAACACTGCTAAGAACGATGCTGAGGGTGAGTAGCAAGCTCAGGAAGCACAGGAACAGCAGGCAGGCGCCTCGTGTGCTGCCTGCCCACTTCCGAGTGAGCCGAAATGATGGCAGCACAGCAGTAGAGGAGTCACTCCATACATAGATGCGACGGACTGAGCAGGCGACCACGATGGCGGCGGCTGCTGCTGCTGATGTTGATGACGACGGTGATGGTGATGACGGCTCTGCCTTCAGAGTTGGCGAAGCCGCTAGGCAGCGGCAGTGAATGTGGGGGGATGGGGAATAGCAGGGAATAGAGCATTTTACCAACGAAAGTATGAAGGCCAAAGTCATGCTAATTCTAGTACTCTGTTGTTGCTGCTGCTGCTGCTTCGGTTGCGACCTCTGCTGCTGCTGCGGAACCGGCGGAGGGACAACAACCACCCCTCGTCATCCAGACACGACCATAACAACGTTGTGACGACGTGTACGGTGACTGTTTTTGTCGTTTCTTTTTTATGGCCTATCAGTCTTTATGCGTACATGCGCGCGTGGACACACACACACACACGCTTGCAGGCAGACATCACACTGTGGCAAACGTAGCAGGCAGACATCGCACGATGGAGTGAGTGCTCATTTGACGTGCAGCTTGACGTACTCGATCACCGGACAGGTGCCAGCCAACCTTGAGACCAGCATCGGCCATAGACAAGGGGTTTAGGCATGCTAAGAAGTGGCAAAAGATGAAGGAGACGAAGAAGAAGAAAAATAAGAAGAGGAAGAGGAAGCATCAGCAGCAGCAGCAGAGCACGAGAGCGAAAGGAGGGGATGAGTCAAAAGAACAGACAGGCAAAGATAGAGAGAGGGAGAGAGACGGGAGATAGAGAGCAACCTCGTTCAGAACAACGAAATAAAGTGGTACCTCTATTATTTCTATTACTGCGGCAACGCAGCCAACTGCTTCCGGCTGCCACTACGGCTACGAACGCTGACACTACTGATACTACGACTTCTTGTGCCGCGACTTCTTCTACGCCTGCTCCTATTCCTGCTCCTACTCCTGCTCCTACTCCTGGTCCAGCTGCTTGCCACTACTGCCACTTTAGGAGTCAACCGTCGTCGACGTGAAGAGCAATTGTATCGCTGGCCACCGAGGTGTGAGCGACAACGGCCACACCGCGGCATACAATTCTAGCGAGGAAGGAGGAGGAGGAGGAGGAGATTCGAGGGTTAGTGCGTGGCGGCAGTGTCGTGACAGTTTGGAGGGAGAACTCAGTAGACGTGTCGTCGTCGAGTCGTCGTAGTAGTAGTAGTAGAAGGCGTTGGTGCAAGTGTAGGCGTTGGAGTTGGGCGTAGGTGCCAGCTAGTAATGGTGAAGATGGCGTAGGTGGTAGTGAAGGCGGTGCATGGAGACCGCCTGTGCGGCCGACGCCGACGCCGCCACCGCCTGGGTTTCCGGCTCGGGGTTGTCATTCGCGGGCGACAGTTTGGTCCGGTTGGTCGAGGCGGGAGAGGGGAGGGGGGGGCAACGGGGCGATGCCAACGTTGGACGGCCTGTGTGTTTGGGTTGACGTGAAGACGGAGACGAGATGGTGGTGGTAGTGGTTGTTGTTATTGTTGTTGTTGTTGTCGTCGTCGTCGTCGTCGCCGCCTCTGGGGTAGGGGTCGTAGTGGGAGTGACGCTCTCAACTCGAGGTCTCCTCGTCTTTCGAAAGAACGAAGCCAAAGTCAGTTTGACGGCCGCCGAGCCGAGTCGAGTAAGGAAGGCGGGTCCGAAGATAACGTTAATTATTTAGGTTGGGACGGTACTCATCTCACAATAATCTGCTCGTTAGCCAGCTGCGTCTACAGCGTCTCCGCCTCACTCGTGACACTCGAGAGACGTGCGCCAAGCCCTGTTTGATTGCTGGATCGCCGCAATAATCGATTGTTTCCCCAATTTGTTCGTGTTGTTTCGTTTCGTATTGCTGTCCCTGCTTCTCTGCCGATGATGGAATTGTTACCTCGATATAGGCGTTGCCCTTGAAATCAGTTAGCTGTACGCGTCTTTAGCAGCCTAATTGCTTTTAAGGCGTTCACTGCGCTAAATGTAGACTATCGTAGGTAAAAGGCTTGCGATAATATATCAATCTATGTCCTCGTGCAATCTTACGGAGGAGTTTACGCTGCCTTTCTGCACGTTCATGTCAATTTGCGTACGAGGGCTTCACTGTGGTGATCTTTTCTGTGGCCAGATCGACAGCCATATCATTCAGAAGCTCACATACAGACGCATCCGACCGAGTCTCTACCCACTCACAGCATTCGATCGATCTGCGAAGCTTCCGCTATCCGGTAGCCTATTCCGCTGGCCCTAATGGCGTCTTAGCAGCTTGGGTCGAGTGTCGTCGTCGTCGTCGACCGCCGGCCCCCTTTTCGTGCCTAACGCCTTTACCCTCTTCTTCGATTCTGGCGTGTGCGGCGGCGGCGGCGGCGGCAAGTATTTTTGTCCGAAAACGCTTCGAAGACTCGAGGAGAGCCCGACGGCAGCGACGACGAGAGACGTCAGCCGTCGTTGTCTCCAGGGGAAGCTTCTTGGTGGCGTTCAATTCTTGTGTTGTAGCCTTTCAGTGTCCCTGCTTTGACTTTGCCTTTCTTGATTTCTCTCTACCCCGCCCAAGGCTCTAGGCGACGATTCGAGTCAATCGATCGATTGACTGGTAACTTAGTTCTCGTCTTCCCTCTGCCCTGATTCCTTTGGCCTCATTTCTGACCTCACTGTTAGCTCAACCGCTAGACGAGCGCGTGTTGTCTTCTCTGCTCGTTGCGTCGTACTCCTAATGCTTCTTCTCACTAACCCCAGGCCGCCTCGTCTTCGCCCGCATTTCCCTTTCTCTCGCTTAAAAGGAAGGATGATGTCGACAACAAAGACTCAATGGTCAAGCTGGAACAGCTTGATCGTGTCCCTATATGAAAGGAGGAAAGGAGCCGCGGAGACGCTAGTGGGGCTATGCAAGTGGATGTTGTGTCTGGGGCAAGGCAAGGGGGAATGGCAGAATGCGCCATCTGGTGGGGGTGATCGTCGTGGTGGATCGCGTCATCCTCGCGGCTTCTATATGCGTTCTCGCTGATCTGTCGTTTAGGGGCTGGTTACCGGATTTAGCTTTTAGCCGGCGAATAGGTACGACGAAGGACAGCGTCGAGAAGATAGAGGAACAGGGGCAGTAGTAGAAGCATGACTCCTAGGCCACTGGGCAAAGTTGAGCTGGGTGCAGTCACGGTGGTGCGAATGAAGTCCGCCACCACCGCATAATCCATAGCTTCCGTAGCTATCTACATCGGCCAGACCATCGGCGCACCATACTCTCGTAGCGTCGTACGATGTACCCGTATATATTTGTGAGACAGCTGCCTTCTGAGAGAAGCCTGAGAGAAGCCAACGGTGGGTGTCGATGGCGGATTCCATTGTTTTGGTCCTGACGCTATCGATAAATCTAACGCCTTGCGACGGCTCAGTGCTTGTACCCTTTGGTTCGATGCGATTCCCTGCTTTGTTCGTATGCCAAAATATTTCGGCTCTGATATACTCCTTAAGTTGTTACTCTTTCGTTGTAAGAGAGTTGTTGACGTTTTGTCCAGTTTCGCCCCACCGGTCTTCATGGACAGTCACTAGATTAGCTATTCTCCGATTGCGCTATGACCGTCCAGGCTACGTCGACGAGTTATTTCGATCGGACACACAGTTTGTCGACCTCAATTACCCCGTCAAGGGTTAGAAGCCCGCTGTCGTGACTAGTTGAGTTTGCACCGCTCCGGAGAGCGACACTTAGGTTAGGCACTGATTGATTGTCGCATCCATTTGTAAGTTAGGCCGATTGGATAACACTGACTTTGCCCTTTTACTGATGAAATACTACTGTGGATAGATAACACAATTATAAAGATGTGTGCTGCTAGCTTTGTTTGCAGCTTTTCTAATAAATCTTTGCTTGTACCGAAATACACATGGTACCTCTGGCAGTACAGTTGCACGAGACCGCTACGTGGACCGCTATCTACTCGTATTTGCGTTTCATTAATTATCTCCGAGAGGGTGTTCCATACTCAGACGTGTCATACGAGGCTTGTCTAGGCGCCGAGTCACTCTTTGTAGTTATATTGTGAAGCGAGTGTTAAACGTTATTGTGGTCGGATTTATTTTTTGTATAATTGCCGACTGATGACCACAAGAATGCTTTATCACGTATGTATACGAGACCAACGATAAATAATCAGATAAAATACTTGAAGAGGTATTACATTGGCTTAGCTTGGCTTTCGACTGACTTGAAGCCATCGTCCGTTTTGTTTAGTTTTGCCTTCTAAGTTCGAGGTAGCCGATCAGTCGTTTTAACTATTCGAAAGACTAAATCAGTATGTTGGAAACAGTAGATGGACTTGTGCTTAAAAACGACAAGCTTACATAACAAGTGCGTTGTATTTTATGTTACAATGTGTTATGTGTGCCCCCCATTTGTCATCGTTTTCCCAGTAATTGACAGGGAGTTTTTGTGCGTAAACACGGGTCTTTTTTATATTTCAAACGCCGTAAATTCCTCTCACGTCTGGAAGCTCCAGCCGAGAAACAGGAAGTTGGTGGAGGCAGTACAGGCAAGGTTCTTAAAATGTTCTGGTGGAGGCGTCAAGTTGATACGATTCGTAGGGTTCTGGCGCCGCCAAATGTAAACAATGTAACTTTACTGCATTGTGCTAGCATTGATGAGCGGACTTACCGGAGTGTTTGTTTCAAGTATTTAATCCAATTATATAGATTTAGCATCTGAACATTCCATGAGTCCTAGGGTTATAGCTTTTTTTTTCGAGCTTAGCAATGGTCTGTGAACATGGCTAATGGCCGAGTGGACACACACACACACATCTCCAATCGCAGACAACTGCTGAGTGAAAGCATCGTACTGTTAGAGCTCCGCAACTACAATGGTGGTGTCGATATATCGGCCGTGGGCCGTGGGGACGCTCTGTTTTTGTCGTAACGTAGTTCAACAGGTGTTGTTTTCCGGGACACATGAGTGCTCCTAACTGTGCTATTTCGATACTAACTACGTCATACAGGACGTTCTGTCGTTGCGTGCGTTGGTGTTTGTTGCTGCCAGAGTCTCGGCCCGGCATGCCTCAAAATAGTGTCTGGTTGTGTCGTGCTGGTTTCGATAGCAATAGTCGTACCCGCAGCGCGTTTGCCATCGCGCGTGCATGTGCAAGCGTGCAATAACCCTTCTGTTAATTCTCTCTGTCTCTCTCTTCCTCTGCTGGAGAGTGATATAACTGGTTGTAAGCCAGAAGGAGAAGAAGAATAGGACGTTTCTGGCAGCTGTTACCGGCACAGCCTATGGATTGGTGGCGACCTACGGCAGACCATGGAAAATCCTTTCGGGGCTGACTCTCTTACGCCAAGATGTAACGTCCATGGGACTGCTCTTCGCATTGCTTCATAGACGGACCCCCCCATAAATACAAATCAGTGCAACGGTGGGGCTCGAACCCGCGCACCTGCTATGTGTCTCCTCCGGTTGCGAGGCGCAGACTTAAGCCACCACGCCACCAGGCTCGACAGACGATGAAACTATGGCGGTTGTTCGCCCGTCGAACACTGCACAGTCAATGCTCGCGGACTCTGCTGTCTTGTCTAGAGTCTTCGAGCCAAGTAGGCGTTGCCTGCACAGCGGCGGGGGATTCAAATGATTGGAGAGTGGTAACTCACAAAAACAGTGTCAAGCGCATTGACAAGATCAGAGGACAGATTCAGACTATACGCGACAGGGCTGCTCAACACACTAATTGCTATTCTGGAGTTACGATTTATCGCCAACCGGAGAACACTGTGATTAATAGTACATTGATCGCTTACGAGCCTTTCACCGATAAGCTCATGGCGCCATATCGTGAGCTTTTCAGTCTGTCTCCCAGTCTCAGTCTGAATCACGAAGCGGTCGTCTCGTTCAACTGTTCAGCACATTCGAGGAACCTGCTAAGGCTTTGAAGATCAACAGTGTCTTATCCCGCTCTTGGAGTAGATTGTTGATTTACCGATGAGGATATGCGTCAGGCTTTAAGTGGCATTCAGGTTCAGGCGGTGAGTGTCTGGTGAGCTGACCTCCTTCCCTACTGACACTGTGATTCTTCAATTCAGCAAGATTCCTCCAGCTGAGGTGTTTCTTGTACGCCATACGTTAAGGGTCGTTGTGTCAGCTGACACCCCAATTGCATGCTATAAGTGTCTATGCCTAGGCAAAAACTCGGCTAGATGTGTTAACTGCAAAGTTCGGCATACCTCTCTGTCCGGGGCTTTACCGATACGGGCCGCCGGTATTGAGAAATATAAAGCGTTGATGAAATGAAAGCTCCTTCGGCAGGTAACTACGGCGTATTCAGCTACCGGCACTGTGAAAGTGGTTGTAACTTCACCAGCTGCTCATATGCGTTCACATGCGAAGCATTAGAGGACATTGATAAGTTCTTGGACCGGGTCAATAAAGCCTCGTAGCTGAATGCTGCCGACGCTCCTGATGTCAACTCTGCTTTCGAGACGTTCCGGGCCACGCTCAAATCAATTTACGACAAAGCGTTTCCTATGACTAAGTCCAACAACAGGAATACGGGTCGGGCACTCTTTTTTCGGTAGGTCTTTAGATTAAGACACAAAGCTAACAAGTTGTCTTCTACATTATCGTAGACCGCTTTCCGTGCGACCAAAAGGGCGTTTTGTAGAACGTGTTCGATGTTTCCTAAAATGATTCCAGGCGGTCCCGTGTTAATCCCCTGTATGAGAAGAACAATCCCTACGGTTTATTTACCGTCCCATATCTGTAGTTGACTACGTCTCAAAAATATTCGAGAAGGCGGTGGTGCCTCGACTGAACTGTCACTCGGAACGTATTGGCTTCCTCTCACCTGAACACTTTGACCTTCGCCATGATCACTCAACAAATGCGGCGGTTGCGGAATTGTGGCAGTATGCTGTTGATTCGGTAGAGGCTACTAAGACCTCCGTGACCCTTGATGTAGCGGCTACTTTTAACTGCCTTGATCAGAATGTTTTTACTCAAATGTAGTAAAAATATACTCAAACGCAGGTGGCGTGCCCTGCACGGTCGACGGGTTTAACTCCTACCTTGCAGGTAGAACGCAGGCCGTCAGGATCGGTAAGGTGGAATTTTGCTGGCATAGTGATGACATAGGAACACCGCAAGGCTTTTGTGTTTGGTCATTTTATCTTTCATCAAATGACATAAGTGGCGGAGTAGGTAACTCTATTGCCGTGGTGGATCACGTCCTAAAACACTCAATGAGTTCGGTTTAGTCTTTAGCTAAATCAAACGTCATAAGCGGCGTAGTACGTAATTATATTGCCGTGGTAAATCACGTCCTAAAACATTCAATGAGTTTGGTTTAGTCGTTAGCGATGTGAATGTCGTATTGTTTCTTCAGGGTAGGAGATTAATTAGCGTGCCAACGTCTTTCCAACTTCGTTCGCATATGGCGAATCACTCCTGCCTGGTCAAGTGTTTTTTTTTACATTTTCCGTAAGGCAATTGCCCGTGTACGTTTTTTTCATGTCATGGCTAATTTTAATCCACTCCGGCATTTACCTTGTTTAAATTGGAAACCATGCAAACCAATTTAAGAGTGGCCGGTCTGGGTCTCGAACCCAGTCCTCCCGAATTCAAGGCAAAGGCTTTGCCACTAAGCCATCTTGCTCGGTCTGGGGATGACTCATCATGATAAGCTAGCGGGGCAATCGCACTTAGGCTATCTAAGTCCCAAATGCTAGGCTGTCATTTCAGCTTTGCGACGCATGAAACAGCTTAAGGTTCTCATTGAAGATCTCTCGACTGCTTAAAATTCACTGCTTGCACCCATCCTTTGCTACGGAATTTTCCGGCGGGGAAGTAGTGATCATGGCAATATCCGTACATCGAAAGACGTCGGAATGATTCTGTAGGGGACCTGTTTGCCACCCACTGTCTTCTGCCAGTTGCGAAGATCTATATGTTGCGTGCAGGTACACTCGCATACAAAAGCTGGCGGACTTGTCCCGGCGAACATTGAAATCGCTATTACCCAAAAAAAGAGCTCGGCGTTGAGAAGAACTATACAATATTTGAAGTTCTCAGTATCCAAAAAAGGTCAGCTCTCAAACCTTAGAGCTGACCGGTTGCCCGAGATGTGGGGCTTGCCATCTAAAGCCTAAGCTCCTGTATTTCTCTAAGATTATTCAAACGAGAACAAAGGTAAACAAATACTTCGTGTGTTACAGGTCTGTCTTTCACGTACGACCGTTGGATTATATCATTTTAACGCTCACGCTATGTTCTTTTAGTGAGATTGTTCAGTTCCGATAATGGACTACGTTTCGTATATATGTATATACATATGTGTGACAAAGTGTGAGATTAGTTGAACTAATTATGGGGTGCATATATATATATATATATATATATATATATATATATAATAGATACATATACATTCACATATAGGTGCATATAGAAAGAGAGAGCGAGCGAGAAAAATAAATCAAAAGAGAACCAACAAAGTGCTAAACTTGCAGCATCGGACCTACGAAATGTAGACCGATGGTGCATGTATTGCAAGCGTGCGCACATACGTGCCTCAACTTTGTCGGTGCGGTGTGACCGAGTCGTGTGTGTTTGTGGTGGGGTAACACCAGTGAAATCGGACACTGTTTACGCGGGCATTGGTGCCGCTCCCTGTTCCCCTCCCCCCCCCGCGCCTTCCCATTACCCTCTTCCCGATGAAACCCCCGCTTCAGTAAGTGGCCGAAGCAACGAAACAGCAGTAGGAACGCCCAGTCGTCACATGGTGGGCGACGCTCAGAGACGCAGACGCTCGCAGCACGTACGCACGCCACACACGCATCATACGGAGACAGTTGGTTATTGAGCTCCAGCTCTGGGACTACCCCCCCCCCCCCCACTCCTCACCCACACACTTCGTCGAACGCTCCGCCGGGTGCTGTAGCTAGCACACTGCTATTCTAGCACACTTGTCTACAACGGCTACTACATAATATTACGTCTTTCACTGCTGCCCACTTCTAATACTCGCCCTACAGTTACTGCGACAACCGTTACTACGACTACAACTACTACTACTACAACCACGCTTGCTGACTGGGAAGGCCCGCCATAAGTTGCTGGCTGGGCTGGACTGGACGGGGGCTCGAGGCGTTCAACGAAATGAACGCAATGTGAAACGCGTTCCAAATAAGAGTGTCATGCAAATGAGCCAAAGTTAGTTGTGGCTGCCCAGCCAGCCAGCCAGCCAGACCGCCCGACCGCCTGCCTGCCCTAACTCGGCGAGTCTGACGACGAAAACGCCGACGCCCACGACGGAAACGATGACAGTAACCAACGACAAGTACTACGGGCTTAGGCGTAGCGCGTTGGCGTTGGTGTTGACGGACGAAATCACTGCCGTGCTTTTCGCTCGAGCGACGTCAACGACGTCCTCATTGTTCCTCACCCGGACCACGATGTGCTCGACGCCATCTTGGCGGCGACTAACAGGGGCTCAGTAACAGTAGCAGTAGCAGCAGCAGCAGCCCACGGCCTTCAAGGAATTCTTGCTCGGGGGCTTGCTGCGCCCCCCTCAGCGGCAACCTGCAATGGCAACGCTTTCGCGGCAGCGGCAACAGCAGCAGCATCCCAGCGCTTCTGCCGCTAGAACCCGAGAAGGGGCGAAGAATTGCCTGCTCTTTTAGCGCTCATCGTAGGGGGTTCACAGCAAAGCCCTATGGCCGGCCGGCCATTGCCGTTTACAGAGCTCAAAAGAATGGGCCATTTTGTTTTAAGGCAAAGACTATGTACGTACGTTCACACGTACGACGACGACCCTGTAGACGTACTTTTTCTTTTCCTCGTCGCCTTCTTTTTCGTTTTCTGTGACTTCTTTTAGTGTTACTCATGTTGCCTCACCTCGAGTTCTTTGCCTAAATGTGCCTGATGGTTTGTTCCATGCGCGTGGTGGCCAGCCCCCTGCTTAACGATGACGCTGAGCACGACTAAGCAACTCTAGGCGATAACAACAACAGCAACATCAAGCTTGTCTTCACTGTTGCCTAATCCCACGATGACGAGAATAACACAACCGTGATGTCTTTGCTCTATAGAGAGATGTGGGTGTCAGCCCTGATTGGGGTGGCAGTGATGATATTACGTCGATAATAATAATTGTTTCTTATATAGTGAAAATAGAAGTAGTGTTGGTATTGTTGTACCGCAGCTTTGTCAGTTAATTGATTTTGTCGCTGTTCTCAAATTTAGTATGCGTTGAGATATGAGTTTGTTTACAAAATGGGCCTAATCAATTATTAGTCGAAGGTTCTTTGTTGTTGAATCTTCCGTCCATATTGAAGAATACCGTCCGTGAAATGTTAAACGTCCCTTGGCAATACCAGCGTTTACGTATGCAAATACCATAATATTGAGGTCGCTAGTAGGCAAGCTGACGTCAGTTAAACTTACTTATACACAGAATACGGGCTGTGACCGATAAAGACTAAATAAACTACGAAACGCGTTGCCGCGGCATTGAATCACCGTGTTTTGTTCTGCTGCTCTCAGTGATGTCGCCGTAGTGTTCAAGCGACGCTCCACGTACTTATTTACTGCTCGTTCCAATCCGTGGACGCGCGCAGTCGCACAACAACGATCTCGTCCGATAGCGGGCTCGGCTACGCTTCGTACGATCTAGGCCGAGAGCGTTGAGCGTTGTCGTCGTCGTCAAGGCGTTCAAGACGGCGTCTTCGATGTGTTCGACCGTGGTGGATATAGTCGAACGCCGAACGAACATCAAGGGGGTGACATGGCAGTTCTCTGCCTGGGTTCGGTCTCGAACAGCGCTGCAGGAAAGAAAAAAAGCAGACAAAGAAAAGAAGCAAAGCGAGTTGAAGATGGGACAGAAAGAGATAGAGGAAAGGAGAACATGAGAGTCGGGCGCGAAAGAAACGGGCATTTGCTTGGCTCCGGAAGATCGGAGACTTCTCCATCGGGGAAAAAGACTCGCCTATAGTCGAATGGGGCTTGGACACATCGTACGCCACACGGGCGCACACAAACATGCACGGACGTATACGCTCGAAGCAGCCACTGCTCGACCCCTCAACCCCCTGGGGGTTGTCAGCCCAAAATCTGGCCAGACGGGGCCGTCGGACATCCCAGTTCCCTCCGACAACGTTTACGATCGTCCGACGAGCCTGCTGGAACACTTGACACTCAGACGAGCAGGGAGCAATCGAGTGGCCCCATACAGACTCTCCCGCCCGCCTGCATGCAAGGACTACGGCCCGTTGCTTGGCGGTACCATCAAGTCGTCCTTCGGATTTTTTTTTTGCCCTCTTTATCTCCTGAGAAAGAATATCACCACTCAGGGCATGCTTTTCTGACATGACCTGCGTGGTGATATTCTATCTGTTATCAGTCGAAGCTAACAACAATTGTAGTTTTTTACTGGATTGACTCAATGACGACGTTTTTGCTAGGTTGACTCAATGAATACGTGGGCCAGTCATCAGGCGAGCGAGCCGGCAAGCGACTTCATAAACGGGTGGATTCAACATGGATAGGTGGATGAATAGATGCTCCTTAGTCACCTTTGAACTCTGTTAGGAGAAGAAAGAGAACACAACGGCATGAACTTGTTTGCCGGATTGCGGGGTGTCATGTAAAGAAAGGACAGGGCGGCAGGATTAGGTAGGCAAAGGCAAGGACCGGGTTCATCGTCGTCGGCGCCATTCACCATCACACTCGCTGTACCACTATTCAACGCGCCAGTCTTTGTGCGTTGTTCGGCAGCGATTGGGATCCGCTCGGCTAAGATTGCTTGGCATTGGCGGCAATAGCAGCGTCGACGTATAATGCTATCTATCCATCTATCTGAATTCGGATAAAGGGGTAACGGGGCGAGATGGGCTGGCTGGCAGATGAGGTCGCGAGGGGTGAGGGTGAGGAATAAAGAAATGCAAAGTTTCCAATATCAACGACAGGTTCTTGGCTGCAGGCCGAAGGAAGGGAATTACACGTTGAACGGATGGCAACTGGGCACCCGCCCAGATATTGGATATCTGTGCACAGCTGTTTAGAGCGCGCGCCACGAAAGTTAGGCATCTCTTTGAGAGAGCTTCTATCAGGGCGTTGGTTGCTGGGGGGTTTGGTTCGTTGATCGATGCATTTCGGTCAACGTGGGAAGAAAGTAGGCAGAAGCAGCAGCAGCAAACAATGGAGTACTGGAAGATACTTAATGTTTTTTCGTTCCATAAGTTTTCCTGATGACTTTCCGATCCTGGCTCGGAACCGTCTGTGAGCAACTGTCTAGCAACTAGCGAATTCAGCACGGTACTTTTTGTATTTAGAATCTCAATGTCTTCCCACACTCGTATTATTGAATGAAGTGGGCCTTGCGACGTTAACTCGCCCCGTCTAACCGGCCTACGCTCTAGCTGACACAGGTCTCCTATATCCATAGTGATGTAATGAAGTCGCTAACTTCGTCGTAGGAGATCGTAGGAACGGCGGAAGGAGGTGAAACAGGTTGGAGGTTGAGGACCCTTTTGAGAATGGAGCGAATCAGAGCGAGAGAAGACATCGAGCAAAGCACTTCTCTCCGTAGGCACTGGCGGGCCTAATTGCGAAGTGCTGGAAGGCCATCCATTAGCACCGCCTCACTGGTCTAATCTATCCGCTCGAGGGTCGCCATCTGTGACTGTCGATATATATATATATATATATGTGTGTTGTTGGAAATTGTGCCGGTTGCTGCTAGAACGCAGTGAAAAAGAGAAGCTAAATACTCAGCCAAGTTTCTATGCTTCTTTAGTATAAACTACTTCAGGGTTGTTTCTGTATCGAACTCTCCAAAGACACATTCGTTTGTCTCCACACATATATATATATATATATATATATATGGTGTGGCAAGACAAAACGGGTGTCTTCTAAAGCGTGTAAATTGATGTGCTTCTTGAGAGATTTCTAAACTTTGTACTTACGTGAAATGCTTATGCAGTTGGCCTGCGGGACCAAAGGAACGATTTAGCGTGTAGGGCAAGTGTAGTGATGAAACGCACGCAAGTGCTTAGACACTGTTAAAACGCCGTCTTAGCGTAGGGTAGGATATCCTATTCAATTAGGAGTGAATTGCGAGTTTGTGATCAAATCTTGGACTATCGACTGGAGTAGTTGTATTGGAAAAGCGACATTGGATCGTTCCGAAGCATCCATAGTGAGTTGCTGTTTCTCACGCAAGAATATTTGTTAGCTGTTCAGGTGGATGGACCCCACCCCTCGTAGTAGTACCACAAAAAGTGTAAACATCAGGTTACCCGGTTTGAGCGACCCACGGCACCCAGTCTGCCGGTGGCTAAACATTGCAAAAAACGATATCGATTTACTGACTTGTTCGTATATATATATATATATGTATATATATATATATATATATGTATATATATACGTATATATATATATATATATATATATATATATATATATATATATATATATATATATATATATATATATATATATATATATATATATATATATATATACGAATATATATACGACGACGTGCAGGGTGTTTGTATCGGCTCTAGGCGCATCTTTTCCTTCATTTCGATAGGCCTACCGGTGTCACTTTTTTTGTAGCCTCGATTCGTATAATTGAATGATTTCTAGTTCTTTACGCCTAAGGAATGGTAGCGTTGTCGCGGTGTTCCTTTTGGCTTGGTACTGGCTGATGGCTTGCTCCTACCTAGCCGAACCTTCCGTCTGCTCTCACAAGGCGGATCTTCTTAACGAACGAGGATCACCATCATCATTATTCTGTGGCTTTAACGTCGGCAATATGGTCAGATTATGACCATTGTCAGCTGGGCGTGACTTTTGCGCACTGTGCATTGCAGGAGCATGTCGTCGCCATGCCCGTTGTGCACGTGCCATTGCGTACGTCATTCAGTCGACAATGCTCCTTCGTTCGCATCGATCATCTGCGCTCACCACTACAATAACTACTAATACACAACGAATATATAGCTGCGGTTGTTACTCACCGCCGTCACAGACGAGGACGACACGTTAACTTAGTACTATCTATGATAGTGTCGGGTCGTCTTGTCTTGTGGTCCCTGCTTCGGCAGAATCTCGTTCAAGTGGCAGTATGCGCTCTGTGTGTGTATGTGTTGGTGTGTGTTTTTATGTGTTATCAGTAGCCGCGGCATTGCTGTCACCACGAACCATCGTTTGTTACAACTCTCTAAGAATCTCTGTAGCCGTCTGACCGTAACAACGAGTAGCGGGCTACCTGTGTCGCTGTGCTCCCGCTTGTCATCGTATACACCAAAAAAAAACATCAACAACAACAGCAGCAGCAATGGCAAAAAATAGACCGTAGAAAAAAACGACATCAACTGTAACAACGAAAACAACTAGGGAAAAGCAGTACCAACAACAGCAACAACAGCAGCAACAACAACAACAACAACAACAACAACAACAACAACAACAACAACAGCAACAACAACAACAACATCATTGACATGAGTAACAAGAACACCACCAATAACAACAGTAGCACTCAGGACAGCAACAACAACAATGTGATTGTTGCTTTTGCTTCGCAGCTCAGCCTTCCATGGCAGCTCGTTCAGGACTTTGAGCGCTATCTTCGCTCGTCTGTCGCCTACTCTAAGGGTCATCTGGATATCAGATCAGAGACGAAAGAGGAGGCCTTCGCAGAGCCTAACGGCGGTAGTAACTACGCGCTAACCAGGTTGAACCCACACACACACATGCATATATACATACGTACGTCCACACGAATGTCGTGTGATTCACTTCTAACTGGTTGACCGTCAAGTAATGGTTGTTGTCATCCATAATCTCGGCCGCCGGCGATGGGCCAGACGAGTCCAGGGCTGCTGCGTTGAGCCTCTCTGATTATGTCGCCAGCATCTGGAAGCGTCTATATCAAGTCAATCAATGATTGTGTTGCTCATTGTCGCTACTGTTGCTGTTGTGGCTATCACTGGCTTTATTGAGTGTCGTTATTGTTTTGCTGCTCGTGTTACTATTGTGATGGTTGTCGCTCTTGTTGTTGTTGTGGTTGTTGTTGTTGTTGCTGTGCTGCTGCTGCTGTTGTTGCTGTGCTGCTGTTGCTGTGCTGCTGTTGCTGTTGTGGTTGTCGTTATTGCTGTTATTGTTGTCGTTTTTGTTGTTGCTTCTGTTGTTGTGGTGGGAGGCGTTCCTTTCCTTTCCAGGCCCCCACACTCGCTTTCTGGTAGGCGGCAGGCGGGAGAAAATATAAACCTGGTATACGAGAGGGATTGAGGGTTGGTCCTCTGAGAGGGAGGAGTTCAATATGTTTAGGTGACATTCGTGGACCATGAATCAGGGAAATTACGTCCCAACGACCTACATATCACCAACAGCACAGCAGCATCAGCAACAGCAGCAGTAGCAAAATGACAATCGAAGCTATTGTCTGCGCTGTTTGCTGCTCAGCTACTTGTTTTCCAGTGGTGGTGTTTTCTTTCATCATTGTTATCATCGCGTTTTTTTCTTTCTTCCTTTCTTTCATTCATTCGTCGACTCGTTATTGTTCTCGGGACAGAACAGAAAACAGCTCTATCCGCACCGGTGCAGCGACCGCCGAACGAAGCAACGCTACCGTAACAGAGTTATTGTTCCGATGCTTATTTCGACGATTTGCTCGTGCAGAGTCGGAGTCTATTTGGAGTAAGTCGCGCGCGTTAGTGCTATTCTGATCTGCATATATTTAGCTTGCGGGCCATCGGAATCGGAGTAAGCGTATGCTGGATTGCTGCTGCTGCCTTTCCTGCCCCTGCCTCCTGCTGTCTGGTTCCTTCGGCTGTATGAAGGCATGGAGGGCATGCGTCGGAACAATGCACGCGTCGGGTGGTGATGGTTCTAGTGTGATGATGCTATCAGCGCAGCATCCATTCGCACCAGCAGCGGCAGCAGCAGCCGCCGCTAATTAATGGTTGCCAATCATAGATGCTGCGTTCGTCGCCCACAATCGCCTTTCACAGGCTGTCAGGCTGCCAATAGCCATCTTTAGCAGCTAGCCACTCGATACCGGCAACGATTGCTATCACGCACGGCGCCAAGCACAGACAAACGGAGATGAGATGATGGTGCAACACTACTATGTACACCAACCTAGTTTACTAAATAAGCTCGAATACTAGAGCTCCGCGGCTGCTCGTTGTTGTCGTCGTTGTTGTTGTTGTTGTTGTTGTTGTTGTTGTTGTTGTTGTTGTTGTTGTTGTCGTTGTTTTTGTTGTTGTTGCTGTTGTCATGTGTTTGTTTTTGCTGTCTATGTTCGTGCCGATATCTAACTGCTGCGTTGACAAGTTGCTCCGGCAGTCTCTTATAACGGGCCACTGCTACTGACGAGCATCTTCTTCCCCTAACTTTCCCTAATGGCTCGAGTTGCTCCGGCTCACGATGATCGAGGGTTGGTCGAGGCCACAACAAGGCTGACAACTCTGTTAACAGCTGCACGTCACTAAGAGACAGGGTAGAATAGATCTAGAGGAAAACGGAAGAACACATCGCGCATCGAGAGAGAGAGAAAGAGACATCTTTGATACACCACGAACACTCGCTGTTGGTGCTGCCCAGCTTCAGACGCCGCCCTAACCGCCCCGCCCACCCTAGCCCTATTTCCCCATCAGTTCTGAACACGTTGACGGACACGGATATTTTTAGCTATCGGCATCTATCGGCGTTGGCCAAATAAACAGGTACAGGTTTGTAACTAGGTTCACATTTGTTCTCAGGTTTTTGTTTCTGCTTGGTGATACTCTTTGGTGACGATGTTTACCCGAGCTTGGACTAGTATGTAAGATAGTGGGAGGAGAAGAAGGGGGAGTAGTAAAAAGAAGTGAATTATTTTACGATGAAGCAATGTTATTGGTTTGCGTCAGGAACGGATTGCTTTGTCTACACGCATACACGCGGTGACGAATGCACCTCATGTGGGTAAATTTCTGTATGCCGTTCCCGTCTACTTGTCTGCGGATCTTCCTTGATTAGAGAGCAGGCCACTCATGTGTTTATCATAGTTCATACGCGTTTTCTGTCCTCATCGCACTAGTTCATCACTTCATAAAATTCTAGATCATAGATATGTACGGCTAAGCTGGAAAAGTGCGTAAGTCGTGGTCGTAGAGAGAGTCTCTATGATTTTCTCTCTTTTTCTACAGGGTTAGGAAGTTCAGTGAGTTACTACGACCCACCCGGGCGTGTGTTTGTGTGCTCATTGACGAGAGACAACTCTTTTTCTATGCCCAAGCTCTGAAGATCGTGATCTATTCAAAGACGGTCATTCATCCATATACGGCTACTGCCGTCAAGCCGTTTGGGCAGCTGATTTCAAGGAGGAGGCCAACAGCCCGCAGCTGATTTTCAAAGAGCTGGCCGATGGCGCGCTAGTTATGGCGGGTATCGCGAATTCCGACGCTCGCTCGATACTCGTGGACTCGCCATCGCCGTTGCTGCGCCGTTGCTGCTGTTCTCTCGCGTTGACACTGCGATTTGAAGAGCAATTTGAATGAAGGCGCGCGCGCGTCAAAACGACGACCCCTGACGCGACGGGAGTCGATTCGTTGTGGGCAACCATCGTGACCGAGCAGCTTGGTTCTTGTTCGCAACGTCGTCATGGCGGTGAGAAAGGTCGAGTCGATGAAGTAGCGTGGACTGGTGTGCCGATGATAGATCGCTGTGCCCCGCATCTCTCTCAACGCAAAGAACTAGATCGAGTCGTGCGTCAAGCCACCATCTCTTGGTGGTTTGGTGCTATGCTATTTATGTGTGCGTATATACGATGCATATATGTGCGAGTATAACGTGAATGTGTGCATGCCTGTGTATAGGCTGTGTAGGCGGTGGCAGCAGCAAAATTCCTGTGATGACAGTGTTACCGCGTCGGTGACTTTTGGTCGGTGATTCGGCAAAGCACGCGTATACCACACGGAATGTCTATGACGACGGCTATTTCGCGACGAGGTCTACTTCTCTACTACTACTGCTTACCACTGAGAGCAGTTTCGCACCGCCGATGCCAGCGGTGCTGGTGGTTATGAACCCTTGAGACCCGATGGACGCTTATTCAGGCGGCGGCGTCAAGAAATTGAACGACAGACAGCCTGTCGATACTTGCTCTCGATCTACTATCGATAGACAGAAACACACACCTTCTTACACCGCCGCATTTCAACGAACGCGCTGATCTATCTTTGGGGATTCGCTGGTTGCACGAGTCGTTGAAATATCCTACCATGATGTCCGTTTCGATTTCTCTGTGTGCTGATTTGCCTGCTTCGTCGCATTTCACCTCTCTTGCGCTTCCTCTTCATAAATATATATATATATATATATATATATACATACATACTGTTTCTGATAACTAGCCCCTGGTCCGAGTTGAGCTAGGGGGTTATGCGACGATAGTGTGGAATACTGCAACATGCGCGTGCAGCCCAGTAGCGGAAAGCGGTTACGTGTCTCGCAAGGCGAGAGAGTAAGGCGATCGAGGCAACGACGACGATGACGACGACGACAACGAGTTGACCGAAATACGGACAGACATACGGCCTACCTAGAGTACCTGATACCTATTTAACCTTAGGTGGACGTGGACAGCGTTTCGCAGTCTACAGTAAGCCCTAGCAGTTACACTGTCGAGAGGCCGATCGAGGCCTTTACGACGAAGCCGCAGGAACAGCAGCAGGACAGCACATTGTGGAAGAGACATGATACTGATGAGAACGATGCCCACCTACCTGCACGATGGTGGGAGGCATTCATTCTACTGCCTGATGGTAGTTGCACTTCTAGTCGTAGATAGAAGTAGTAGTGGTAGAATATGGTAGAATAAACGTGGGATGACAAGCTTAGCCGTCGAAGGGTAAAGGAGAAGAAAGAACGGAGAAACTCTTCATTTACTCCTACAACGAGCAGGACAAAAAGAATAGAGGTGAGAGGTTGAATACGCCTCTAGTTTAGGTTAGTACAGTGAGTACGACGAGAGTGAGCGGAGGAAACTGAGGAACATGTTATACGAAAGAAAACAAAGGTAGCAACTTCTTCTCTCTCATATATATATATATATAGAGCAACGAAGAAAAGCTTGTCGTTATTGAAATTGTCGCGACAACGGTGACCTTCCCTGCTACGCCTCCATGCGTTTGCGACTTTCCTCGGCGTTTGGTTGTTGGTGCTGTCGCCGCTGCTGCTGCCGCCGATCGCTGAATAGCCGCTTAGAATGGCGACTGTTTCCAGATGAGCTCTTGTTCTCTCTGGCGTGGAGATCTGTAATAGGCAACAGATCGTGGCGATTCTTACGTAATGGCGTCGTTGTAGCAGTAGCACCACTACCAGAATAGTAGATTTACTAGTTAGAAGAAGAAGTGGTAGTAGTCGTAGTAGTGGTGGTAATAATAATACTCGTCTCGGCGACCCGAGATTGGAGAAAACGATGTACTCGAGATGCGACGACGACGACGACGACAACAATTTAAGGTCGAGAAGAGCAGCGCCATCTCAAGACGTGGCTGTATCGAGTTGGCAGCAATCGGATGACTGTTTCCCGCTGCTGCTGCTGTCGCAGCCCTGGTCGCCGTTGTTCTCGTGTCTCGTTGTTGTCCGGTGGTCGGACGAAGTAATGGGCTGTGACTCCTCCTGACGAAGCAAGCTAGGTGAGATCGAGAGCAGGAAGGCAATCAATGCCTGTCATGGATGGTTCATCCCTTCTTCCTCTTCTTCGCCGCCGGGTTTTGGCTCGATTCGGTTGGGCGGCTAATTTAGCGGCTAGCAAAGCAGCCGGGCGGCGTCGGATACGAACGCAACTTTATAGGAAGCTACAACGGCGGCGGCGATGCCACGCGCGATACGCAACACAGAGTTCAACTGGGCCTGCTATCTCTTTTAGGGAAATAACGAAAGGTCTGCCCCTAGAGATCGAGGCAGGAGAGAAAAATGGGGATGGAGGAAGACGACTCCACAGGTCGGGACAACGGTCGACGCCTTCTCCTCCCCTGACACTGTATCAAAGCGACAACGACTTCCTCATTTTGAGCCACATTTATATGCACGCTACAAAAGTTGTTGCTTTTTTTGTTATTTCTTGCGCAGTGGAAAGAACCGGGAGAACGAGTTTAGGATCGAATTCACTGGTGGATAGCGTCATCTTTGTTGATGTTTGGGTAGACATTCGAGTCAAGTCGCTCACAGACAACGGTGTGAGAATATGACACGCACAGTAATATCGGTGGTACAGAAGCCGTAGTACCCAATGGTCAAGCTGCGTACTGTGCGTTTCTACAAATTCCAAGCTAGATGATTAAGACTGGCACAAGAGTGTTTTGAAGAGCTTCGATCTTCATCCACGAAGATGGATGAAGCCCTATCTCTACGGACTGTATATGAGTAGTACATAACATTCCAACTCGTACGCGAACCCGGTGAAGGACGTCCAAAAACATCGTCCACGAAAGTCGAACATTTGGCTCGTGCAAAGGCTTGGATTGATGAAGACCCAAACATAACATTTGGACAGCTAGGGGACACTCTGGGCTTAGATGCCAAGTCCCTCCATAACATTCTGCATGAGCACCTGGCATTCACAAAAAAAAATCTGCTCGATTGGTATTTCATGAAGTGAGAGAGAACAAAAGACGTGGGTCTTTCTGGTGTCGAAACGCGAAGCCTGATTGAGTGACCTAGAACCGTGGGTTCAACGCTAATTAGGATGGCGTTGCGTTTCACTTGCTGGACAGCTGACTTGAGTGTAATCAAATTAGTTTTCTGTAATGTACCGTTCTCATGCGTGCTCCGTCTAGCCCCATGCGACCGTTTGGCGATGCGAACAGTTTACTCTCCAGCTTTGTGGCCCGTCCACTGCTAGTTTGGATGGCTATTCTGTTCTACTGTTACGCAGCAACGTCTGAAGAACGTGAAGAGCTACTTATGCTCATCGGCCAGATGGCTGAATCGGTGGCTATGTGAATATTTGGCGCCTACTTAAATCCGTTTTGAATTCGCGTTTGATGCAAATTTGCTGGGCCGTGAGATGATCGGCGCGGCCACGACCAAACCGTCGAGCTGTCGAGAGAGCCATGTTTCCATTTTTTTTGTGCTGCCTAATAGTAATAGCCACACCATCTCATCTGTCTATGCTGGCCACGGTCGCATTTTGGAAGAAAAAAAACTAGTCTGATATAAATTTTAGTGTATTCGTCTGCTTGCTTGGGTCGAGGAAAACACTACTAGTTTCGGTTTATTTACGCATCTGTGAATTACTTAATAAAATATTAATTTGGATTGAGCGCTCGGCTGAGTCAACCGGTGGTGTGCGTTTACATCCTTATGGATCGTGATGTGGCACAAGTGCCCTCCCAGGTGGACAGAAAATCTGCGAGATCGGCTTTGAGGGCAAGCTATTACACAGACCAGGTAGAAAGTTAGGTGGGTGAATCTGCCCTAGATACGCAAAGGGTGTATCGGCCTAAAAGTATGAAACGCGTGTGTGTGTGTTTACGAGTGTGAGAAGTATATGCATACCAACGCTTGGACTTCTGGAAAGGTTCGGGCAGCTTTCCGGTAGAAACGCTGCGATACGTCTGCACAATGTTTCGTCCTCACGTGCCTGGAAACTTTAAGAGGAGAGACGAGAGGGAGAGAGCACGAGCGAAGGAGGTAGGGAAAAGAAGGAATTAGAGAGCAGAGATCAAACCTGGAAAGTTTCAAAGGCGACTATATCTCAGCTATGGCGAAACTCGGCCAGCTTCAGACGGTCGAGCGTGCAGTGTACTCTGCATTGGCAACTTGCTAGCTACCAACCACTATTAGCGAACGCTGCGGTAAACCACCAAGCAACAACGACGGTGGTTAGACTCGAGCTGATAAGTCCGCGGTTACCTAGACTCTCTCTGTGTGAGTCTGAGGTGAGGGAAGTCGCCTAAAGTATGCTTAAACCGAGGAAATGGCTCTACAGTGCCAATCTAACCAACACTTCCGCAATTGCCTCTCTGCAATGTATAAACTACTACTTTTTCTATTAGTATTACCACCACCACCACGGTCACCGTCACGATTGCGATGTACAACTACTACTATTCAGCTTAGACGTGAGTTGTTCAAAAGTGATTAATGGCTCTCGTTCTAGTCCGCTAGACCACTAGACCAAACTGTATGTGTTAATATATATATATATATATATATAATATATATATATATATATATACATCGAGCGGAAAATGGGAGGCCATTCTTCCGTCAAAGCGGTAAAAAGCACGCCGTCTCAGTCTGCAGGAAGGCACAGACGACACATGCGTGTGCGGACGAGTTTATCTACTCGCTGAGCAAACTAAGTTGATTTAAAGACTCATCTATAGCCCCTCCGCTCTCCCGTTCCGCCCCCCCCCCCCCCCCCCGTAGTCATCACTACGACGCAGATGCTTCAGCAGCAGCACCACCATGAATGTGTTGTGTGCATGCGATGCTCATGTTGATGAGCTGCTGGGGCCGATGTGGTGACGCCATTATGACGTCCCAGAAGGCACTCGGGCGTCCGAGCATCGGGAGAGATGGTGGTTAAGTCGATCACGGCCATCGTTGCTATATATATATATATATATATATATATATATATATAAGTGTATCTATATAAGTGTATACTGCGACTGCCAAGCCTTTTAGGTGTGCATCGTTTGCAATCGTGTAATCTTCCTTCTTCCTCGTCCCCCCCCGTCGTCTCGTCTCGTCGTCGTAGCGCAAAGGTAATGTAGCATGAGGGCCGACCATGATGCAGTCAAAGAGCAGAGGAAAGAAGAAATGAAAGGAAAGGGAGAGAGAGGGGGGGGTATAGAGGTGAAGTGTGAGTGACGGTGGAGAAGGGAGTTATAGATCAAGAGAGAGATAGAGCTCTGACTACCGAAGACAATCGGAAAGGGTACGTACCACCCGCACGTAGTAAAGTGGGCTGTATTGCACCGTCGTCAACGCTCGTATCCAGCGGCAGCTGCAATAGAAGCAGCAGGGCTAGCAGTAACATCATCATCAGCAGCAGCAGCGGCGGCGGCGGCATTCGAATGAGGACTGCGGCCGCCGTAGCTAAGGGCACACCTCAGAATGAACTTGGGAGGAGAGCCTCTCTGATTCGGGAGGAGGAGGTGGCGACGACGACGACGGCGGCAAAGGAAAGGAGGTCTTATTCCCCAACCCCCCCACCCGTTCAGGCGGTTCGTTGGAGCTGGTCTCAGCGTTGGAGCTGGTCTCTGCGAGTGGCGGTAGCAGCTTTGGCATAGCGGCGGGCGAAACCCCCCTGAAGGAACTGGGGTCCGATTCCGCATTCCCTTGGAGATCGGTCTCAAACGCGCACAGCACACGCAAATACACACACACACAGACAGAGGATAAGGACTTGTGATGGAAATAAATGGAATCAGACGTCGACGTCATCGTGACTCCACCGCTACCATGATTGTTCCTGTTGCTGCTGCTGCTGCTGCTAACTTGCTCTGCTACCGGCGTCGTTGTCGTTGTCGTCGTCGACAAGTCAAGAAATTTTTCACCATGTGCTCGCGTTTAAAACGAGGGACACTTTGCGACAAACCCCCGATAGATAGACAGACAGATAGATAGATAGATAGCCTTTCCTGTAGGCTGAAGGAGCAGCCGAGCCGCTTGGTCTGCCGTTGATCGTTGCTGATCGTACGATTCTTCCACCCACTCACCTCCCACCAACTTCTTCCACCACTCTTCCCAACTTCCCCTGCTCGAGCCGCTCGAATCAGGAGAACAGCTCTCTCTTGCCGACTGGGCCCAGCTAGCGGTTGAGCGGCGTCAGGTCGTGTGTCAGATGGTCGACACATACGCAACAGACAACGCAAGACATCTACTGCGGTTGGTGCGGCTGCGCCATGATGTCGGAGCCCCACAGGTACCCCACGGCACCGACGCTGTCTATTCTTGTCTGTCGACACAGGGGCTAGGCGGCATTGGTGACCGCTGCAGCGGCCGTTGCACGATGTACGACGAACGCACGTGTGACATGAGAGTTCCTCTCCCCATGAACGGTACTACAATTCATATTATTAGTACTATTAGTGCTTAATAAATATGGTGCAGCACAACAACGATATACCGCTTCGATGCTTCGATTGGCCGATTGGCTTACGTGTGTATCTTAGGTCAAATTCTGCTTTGGACTTCAATTCAATTGCGTCTCAGAAGAGAAGTATCGCGCTGAAATAAGCAATGGTTCGCTAAAACGAACAGCAGACACATTACAGGTATAATCGGTGGGCTAATATAGCCAATTTCTATATGCATGTTATTTATTTGGGCAGTGAGTAAAATTCACTATAGTAGTTTGCTACCAAATTTGGATATTTTCTGAAGTTACAATAAATGACCAAACACGGTCATTTGGTGACCTACATACTGCAAAAAATTGGCTATTATTTACCTAACATTTATTATTTCCAGTTTAACTAAAGCGACTTTTGACGTGGGAGCTTGCCGACATAGATAACCATGGCGATAACTGCAGTCACGGTCATAAACAACACCAGTGACTAAAAAAGAAGCGTTTGTTATAATTGGCTCGACGGACTAAAGGCTACGGCTTAGGGTATTGCTCA
Organism: Dermanyssus gallinae; assembly: GCA_003439945.1. Lineage (NCBI taxonomy): Eukaryota > Metazoa > Arthropoda > Arachnida > Mesostigmata > Dermanyssidae > Dermanyssus > Dermanyssus gallinae. Next base: position 266,723 of record QVRM01002645.1, on the reverse strand, counting down.
GGTGTACTACCAGCAGTTGTCATGATATAAATTATATTAGGGATAATAATACTAATTGCATTATGAACACTGATAACTATAATCATAGGATATATAGAGGGGTGAGAACGCGTAAACCCCTCTAATTTATCTAGTTCACGTACATCGCAATGCTTGCTGAATGAACTAATCATATCGTATTAATTAGCAATATTATGCATACAAAATCGCAATAAAACGAACCATAATAGTCTACAACCGTAGCTTGCCGTTGGCGGTTGCAGGCATCTGCGATCTGATTGGGGTCATAGTGTCGCAGTAGTCCATATGTGTCTAATCGGTGTTTGTCTATCTCTTTCATTTCCTTTCAGGAGGGATAACACCTATTCGTTCGTCGTCATCACGCAGAAGCACCCGAACGTGATGCAGTACAAGGAGACGCCGTCTCCGCTCAAGGGCAACTGGACGCTCGATCAGGCGTACGCCGAACTCAGTGGCGACACTCCACTGTACTCGGTGTTTCGGGTCGACGGCGAGCCCGTTCCGTGTCCGTTCAGGTAGGTCACCCCGACGAGCACTTTCATTTGCCGTATTTCGTCGGGGTCGGCTCTGTTCTTGTTGTTGGTGTTGTGGTTGTTGTTGCCTTTGCTTTTGTTGTTGTCGTTGTTGTTGCCGTTGCTTTTGTTGTTATGGTTGTTGTTGATGTTGTCGTTGTAATCGGTCATCGTTTGACCCCTTGTTTGCGATCATAATTCTAAATGCGTGTGAAACAGTTTGCGAATACGAAGAAAAAAACCCACAGCCGAAAAAGACACCGGCGTGGCAAAACATGACTTTACGACAGGGCTAGTAGAATCATTGTTTCTATTACACGTTGTGTGTTGTGTCTTAATTAATTGTCTTAATCGTGGGGATGGTGAAGGATAGGGCTAATGATGAAGACCCTTCAAGGGTAAGGTAAAGTGTTTGTAAGGGCGAGACGGCACGGCGAGACTGGCGTTGTCATAACATTTGCATGACGTGCGGGGCATCACGTGTAGTTTGCAATTACCCCTGCCTGGCCAAGCGCGCCCTTGCACGACGGCGGGTTTGTCTCGTCCGAGTTTGTGCTGTTCTTCCGCGTTGTCCTTTATTTTATTTTTGGTGGTGAATCTGGCTAGGCATTTTCCGACTGTTGCATGCTTCAGCTGGACAAACATGTCCAGCGGTTTGAGCGCGCGAGCTCTATCATATATAGAGATAAGATAGTAATGCTACACTATATAGAGATGAGGTAGTGATGCTACAATCTGATGAGATAGTGATGCTACAATCTGATGAGATAGTGATGCTACAATATATAGAATTAGTGATGCTATAATATATAGAATGAAAGTGATGACATGCGATAGTGCCTAATCAGCCTTCACTTGAAAGAAATGGTTTCAATTAAATGCCTATCCCTCCCCCGTCCCCCGAAGAAAGGGTCGCGGTTGTTGACAAGGGGAGTCACACAGGAACAGCAGCCAAGGGGTAAGAGCCGGGTGTGACACGTTTTTTCGTAGGTCTAGACAGATACTAGGCAGATAGATGTTCATAGTCCACATTCTGCACCTTTCTCCAAGGGTCTTTTTTCATGAACCCAAGGAGGACTGCAAATGCCGTCGTTGTGGCGGTCCATGTCCCCTATTCCACCTACCTGATTGCACGGAATCCGTGTCGCTTTCACAGCTTTAGCGAAAATGCTCATAATTCATTTTTACTA